>JAPKID020005576.1:0-11051 GCA_026931265.2 Tropidonophis doriae | reverse complement strand
GCCCCACCCCTGTTCTAGTGGATATGAATCTTGGGCTTCCATTTCCATTTGAATGATTTCACACTTCTTTTGGAACTTAAATATTTCCTGATGGAAAAGAAGTGTTCTTCAAGACTCTAGGAAGGTGCATAAGCCAATCATTAAGCATTTCTCAACCTTCTACAAGGCTATCTCAAATATAATATATATATAAAACTTGTCAAAGTCTGTCAGAGCAACCCCCTTATTATGTTTATATTATTTAAATTAAGCAATGTAATGTTGATTGGGTTGAGGAAAAATGTAATTGGAGTGGGTAGATGGTATGGTTAGATAGACTTTCACCCCTGGGAACATTAATTTAAATTCCACATTGAGCCTGAAAATAGGGTATATTTGGTGGTCTCGTCTTCAGTCACTGTTGAGGCCCATTATGAACCCACCAAATAATTTAGCATGACTGCCAGCCTCTCATCAAGTGAATCAAGGAAAACTGAAACCCTGTAACTGTTTCTGCATGGAAGAGGCAATTCTGTGGGTTAGTCCCATGTCTAAAGCAAAAGATAATGTCTAATGATCATCCAGTATATATCCTTCCCTCTTCAGTATAAGAGATTGTTACAACTGGTGTAGTGTTTAGATGCTTCATATAATGAACCAGCTTTAAGGAGAAAATCCTTTCAGTGTAGCATTCTAGAATCACTACAAAGTGAATATTATAAAAGACCAAAAAGACAATATGAAATCACGCAGATCAGTACAAAGTAGCCAGCTTGATGTATATATGGACTAATTTTTAGAAAATAAAATGCATACTATTACACATCATTTGAACTAAAAATATGATTACATTTTCAACATTGCTTGTCATGTTTTAATTATCTGCTTATATTTATATATAAGTGGGAAACATATGTAATTAAGTATTAGGAAAATGATGGGAAGTACAATGATGTGGTATAACGTCTCTCCATGGTTTTCTGCCTTCTTAAATGATTCCTACTTTATGTTCCTCATAAAAAAGGGAGTGCTTAAAAACTAATAATCATTATCTTATAGGGAATGACAACTTTATTTTGCTAATGGTGAAGTGTCTATTAAAGGAGATTATCAGAGCCAACTTGCTCAAAGGGTTTGAAGAGAAGGGTTTGCTAATACAGATTAAGGAGGAATTAACATAACTGAAAAGGATGTAGGATATTTCCACAGGAAATAATTCTATGCTGTATAATTTTCATGTTAAAGTTGCACTGATGTTCTAGGAAAAAAATAAAATAATTAAGTAACACTGCCACTAGTGGTAATATGAATTACATTTTAAGATGTTATTGCTTGTTGCAATGAGAGGGAAAGCAGTGTACTGGCCAGTTTTTGCACATGGTCTGGGGAGATTTTTGAAATTTCAGAAGTGTTATTGGCTATCAATGCAACTTCATCAAAAATGTGCCTGATAACTCAACCCAGTGTAGCACAACCAATCCAAACTGTGACAAGGATAACGCTGTCATAGATCAAAAATTTCTCAAAACCCACCTATTGCATCCATATGGCACAACCTTAGCACACAAACCAACAAAAGCTCTTAAAAACATCTTAAGTAAACCAGCAACCCCAGAAGAAAAAAAAAACCCAGAAATTGTCTACAACATATAGTTTAAGCACTGCAACAGCCACTACATAGGACAAACTGGCAGAAGACTAGCAAAACACATCCATGAATGCCAACTAGCAGTTAGAAGATATGATGAAAAGTCTTTAATTTCACAGCAGATGGACAGACTTGCTCATGCTTCCCAGTTGAAAACATGGTTATCTTTGACCTTCAAGCCAAGTCCAAAAATGCTAGATAATTCCTAGAAGTCTGGCACTCAGACAGATTGGCCATCAACACCTAGAGAAATGTAGATTCATAAAATAGCCCAAATGGGAACAAAAAGACCCAAACACATTCTCATCAGTAATCAACATCCATATGGTTAGAGATTAACACCAAGATTAACATGACGTCAACCATAAAGAAGCAGATAATACCCCAGTCAAGGAACTGCTAAATGCAGTAAACTTAGAGTAAACAACAACCCAATCAAGAAACCTTCCCTCAACACTGATAGTGTAATCTACACATATATAAAATGAGAGCAAACCCTAATCTACAGTAATATTGATGATGTTACCTAGTTTGATAATGAAATGTCTGCAAGAAATCAACTAAGCACCAAGGATCCCCAAATTTTATTGCCTTGTACCTCTGCTATTCCTTGTCCTGTTTTTAACAGAACATTACTTGAATATTTTGTTTCCCCTGAAATATCAAAGATGCAGCATCGTAATGGGGCATGTGAGAGAATATTGGCTTGTTCATCATAATTTTCTAACAGAGAGTGGTTCCACCATGCAGAATGCAGCTTTTTATTTCTCAACACATTTGGGCTGTCTCAACTCCAGGGACATTTATTTCAGAGCTGAAGCCACACTTTTATTACTATCCGTCATTATCCAGTTCCACTGGTGAATCTGTTTTTACTTTATATCAACCTATTTTTTTTTTAAAGTAGAAAAATGGGTTGTATTTTCTGTTTACTTAAAATGTAAGCTATAGTTGAGATGAAAAGGAACAGAAATTAAAATAAAAACAAAATAAATAATAACTGCAGGAATAAAAGGCCCTAGATCTGATTTATTATTTATTTGTAACAAAGGCAATGCTTGTAAAAATGATGACTAATAAACAAATAAGAACCTAGTAGTATAATCTTGTCTATTTCTACCCACCCATTTTATTGTGAAAGATTATGCCCAGTCGTGGGATTAAAAATTTTTTTTACTATCGATTCTGTGGGTGTGGCATGGCTTGGTGGCAGGGGAAGGATAGTGTAAAATCTTCATTTCCTTCCAATCAGCTGGGACTCAGGAGGCAGAGAATAGATGGAGGCAGGGCCAGTCAGAGGTGGGATTACTAGTTCTCTGAATTACTCAAAATTTCTGCTGCCGGTTCTCCACATCTGGTCAGAACCTGCTAAATACCACCTCTTGTTCTGATGGGCTGGACTATACCAGATTTGCATTGGTCCTCCTGTTTAATCTGAGGCCTTTTGGTTTCCTCTCGTGTGCTGTTCTTGATGGCGGCTTCTTTGCACTACCACAATGCCAACTGATAGGGGAGAATCTTTCATCTTTGAGTGTTTGAGTGATCACTCGACATTTGCCTACCGTATATTCCGGCGTATAAGACGACCGGGCGTATAAGACGACCCCCTAATTTTACAGTTAAAAACCAGGTTTAAGCCTATATTTGCCGTATAAGACTACCCCCCACTTCCGAGGCAACACCAGTTCTTTTTTTAATTAAATTTTTAATGAATGACATTTTTCGAACATGCAGCCTCTCACCGCTCCGCTCTGTTTCTGACTGCCGCCTGGCTCCCCCGCCGGCAGTCAGAAACAGCTGATGGGCGCGGCTCCTCCGTTCAGTTTCTGACTGCCGCCTGGCTCCCCAGCTGGCAGTCAGAAACAGCTGATGGGCGTGGCTCCTCAGTTCTGTTTCTGACTGCCGCCTGGCTCTCCAGCCAGCAGTCAGAAACAGCGTCTTATACACCGGAAAATACGGTACAATTGCTAGGTTCACAAATTAAACCATGATGTTTTAATTATTCTTCATTGAATCACTAATGGTTGGCTTGGCTCATGGAATATTCTAAGCCTAAATGGTAATAGCTGGAATAAAATGGCTGAATTCAAGTATCATCATAAACTGAAACTGAACAAATCATATGGATTCTAAACCCAAAAAACAATGAAGGACAACTGCAAAGAAGAGACATTTTGTAGAAATTTTATCTAAAGCAACTGAGAGTCTGTTCATGACTCTAGCAAGACATAAATGTGACTGATAAGAAAACCAACATGGGGGTTCATATGATGACAAAAGGATCCAGGTTTGGGTCTTCAATCAATCATATAGCTTACTAGTGAATTATCCATTAGCCCCTCCCTTTTTAAAGAACAGTTGTTCGGATTAGAGGTGAGATAGTGGGAGAATACATGCTACCATGAGTTCTCTGGAGTAAGGGTGAGATAAAATAGTAATTAATAATAGTAGTAAAGTAATAAAAATGGGACCATATATTGATATTGCACTTGCGCTTTTAATTCTTCAGTTGTGAATTCAATGTTATAAGGTCCTTCTCAGGAGGAAATACTATTTTACAACAGTTTTATGTGTACAGAACTAAATAGATATAAACTTGCTACTGGATAAATGTGGGGATAGCTGGGAGGTAACCCAGGAACTCTCGCTATCTCTATGTAATTAGTGATACACATTGGGCTTACTCAAAAGTCACAGTGGCAGGTAAGCATCTTTGAGGCAGTGGAAAGCTATACTTTATACTTCTTTGCACACATTGCATAGTAAATAACTTCTCAACATTTGAGCTTCTGATCTCCCCACCCCGCCTGATCTCCTGGCCTTGTTGGCAAAAAATCAGTTTCTCCTTACCTGCCGCAGAAGTTGGGATACCACTTTGATTTGTTGCCCCCGGGCTAGGAGATAGCTAAGAGGTACCCCAGTGACTCTCGCCATCTCCATGTAATTGATGACACACATGAGCTTCTCCAAAAGCCGCAGTGGCAGATAGGCATCCTTGAGACAGTACACAGCCAGTCGCCGGCGTGATTGATCTGTACCATTCTGCAAGGGGAAGTCAAAGGTGGTCAAGAGGAAGACGAGATATAATTTCAGCTCTGGGCAAACAAATACAAAAATGATTAAACTCATCCAATTGGTTTCTTTTTAAATAACAAAAACATTCATTTCAGGGGGACCGGGGGCAGGAGCCAAAAATATATGTATGTATGTGTCTTAAGTATCAAATCTGGCCAGATTTATAGGGAAACAGGAAAACTCCATGTGTTCGTGTAGTATTCTCCAAGCAATGCAAGCAAAGTGGTAGAGACAGCAAGTTCGTATGGGAATGGAGAAGTGTGATATAGTCCTCTGTTAGTTTTATAGGTTGGCTAAGATCCTGCCCAGGGAACACTCATCCCCACTCTTTTCAGACATAGAAGAAATACCTTTTTGATACTTTCATTAGCTGCTCAATGGTTCATCTCAAGCATAACTTGTTGAAGTTCAACTCAAGGCTAACTTCTTCATTCACTGTTAGTTTTTAATATATAAATTTAAATTAAATTGAGACAGTAGAATTGGATAATGGAGGAGGGTGGAATGAGAAAGAATCAATTTATAAAAAGAAGTGAATGAGGTTAAAAAAAATTATGTGATTTACTCTGGACATATGCACTTCCCCTTTGTCTGATACCCACTTTTCACCTTGTTACGTAAACATGCAAATATAAGAACCATAACCTAAAAAAGATTGAGCACCCACACTCTATGGCAGGTATGAGGAACTATTGATCTGCCAGGGTGACAACCTCCCACCCCTACCATGAATGGGCTGCCATCTCACATTTCACCTATGTCTCATCACATTTTTCCTTCTCAAAGAGAAAAGGCAAAGCATAGGCAAAGCTAGCAGAATCACAGAGGACCGTCTCATGTCTAACTAAAGGTACTTCTACCTGAACTGCTCAAAATATGTCTTCCTCGAGAGCCAACATCAGCTATGTGCAACATTTAATACATTTTCTTTTATGCTCCCTGATCAAAAATGGCACAAAATAGCTGTTGGGCTTTTCTAATTCACCTGACACAGATCCTCTCCAGTGATGAAAGCCTTGTGCTGGCCTTCAAGAACAAGGACAACTTTTGTCCCTTGCTCCCTTTATTGCACAAAGAAATTAAGAATGACAGTCTATTAAATCTTGACAACTGATGTAATTTAGTTCGTATAATACACGACTTTTCCATCTCAGATCCACAAAATTTAAACAACTTGTCCAAGTCAAGATAACTTTTTTGTATTATGACCGTGCCTTTTATTTTGTTTAATTTTATTATCTGAGGTACAAGGGATTACTGCCAAACATAAAGGGTTTTTTTTCCTAGTTATCCCTTCTCCTGGAAAGTTTATGGTTGTTTAATAGTTGATTTTATTTGTTTTTCTCTGGAATTATTGTCTTGTAAAAGCACATTATATGTTCTAAAGGGGGGAAAACCTTTTCAGAAAGGAGTAAGGAAGCAAAGGATATGCATAAGAATTAACTGTATCAAAAAAGGGCTTTTTAAATCAATGACGTGCCAAAAATCAAGAGAGAATGACAAACCAATGTAATGGTTTGTCATTACATTGGTTATGCTATGTAATGTTTAGGTAGTCCTTTCTAGTTAGCACTGGAAGAGCACTCACTGTTTGCCATGTAATGCATCAAATGTAAGGTAGTCAAGGAGTCAGGGAGGATCTAAGAAGAGAAAGAGAAATATGGGCCCAAAAACAAAAAGGAAAAGAGAGGTACAGATACAAGCAGAGGATTGTTTTGCTTCCATAGTTTTAAATGAGCCCTGCAAAAACCAACATTTGGTTCCCTTGTTCTTACAGGAAAAAATATAAGCTACTAAAAAGGGATGGTTTTAACGAAAATGTTGACTATTTTAAATAAGACTGAGAAAAAGTGAGAAGGGAACACACCAACACTTCAAGAGAAATATCTTTAAGGAGTTACTCCCTAAGGGGAATAGACTTTAATGACGGAGAGGAGACTCACTAGAGGCATAGCAAATTTGAAAGAGAGATCTGACAGATGAATTGTATTTCTCATTTTTCTTGTACAATGTATCACAGATGACTTGATAGTCACCCAAATCAATCATACGACAGATAGAGGCCAAGGGGATAACAAAACCAGTAACAACTACAAGAGTGTTCATACCAGAGGAAAAAATTGCTACTTGCAAGACTTGGCTAGCAAATGTTACCTGCAGGTCTGTAATAATGGAATGCTGGACATCTTCCTTCTGCTCCTGCAGGAAGTGATAGCTGACAGCGTTCAAGGTGTAGGAGCGTAATTTGTAATCCCTCAATAGAACCTACAGGAAGAGGAAAAGCTAAATTGTGAGACTGCATATCTCCATAGGCAAAATACTGGGCCTTGTATCTGAGACCCTCCAGTTGTCACTGTTTCTCAGTTTCAATTTCCCATCAGTAAAATGGAACTATGGGGAAGAGGGACTTTTTTTGTTTACCTGAAGTAGATCAATTTGGGCTCTGCCTTCCATGTTAATGACTTTATTCTCCCTCCGTCCCATCTGCTTAGACTGGAAGGAAGAGTCACGGATGACAGACTTGCGGGAAAGAATACGGCCCAGGAAGGGAAATGGGATGACCTGGGGATGAAGAAAAACAAGCTTTGAGACTTGAATGAAAAGTATGGGTGGGGCAAGTGAATTTATAGGTCGGATTACAGTATGGCATTAATTGATTAATTTGTTGAGCATGTTAAAATATGAAAGGAAAGCATTCCCGATTCAATTAATAATCCCTTCTTTAGATTGATGAAATGTTTTTAATACAAATCATTTGAAGAAAACAAAAAGTATCACCAGGAGGAAATGTGCATGTTACCTTGAGAGTCTGGGCTCTGGTGATGAGATAAGGAAGGTCAAAGTTCTGGATGTTATAGCCAGTGATGATGTCGGGATCTACAGTTCGTATAAATTCTGCCCAAGTCTGGAAAAACGTTTATTAATTTTTAGGCCTTTTAGAACAAAGGACATATTTGGATCACAAAGCATGAAAGATGGTCTTACAGAAGTTGCAAAAAAAGTGCTCTATTCAAAAAGAGCATGACCAGTCACAAAACATCCATGCATCAGAAGTCAACTGGGTAACCTGCAATCTGCTTCTCCAGCAGCAATGACTCAAAGGAGTGCTCTCTACCATCTCATCTTACCTTTATCTTTTCTTCAAATCAAACTAGATGTTTTCAAACAAAGCACTGAGCGGCAACCAACCCTATTTTAATTTTTTAGAATGCTTAATGAGTGTATGTGGACCTCTCATGCACGCATATAAATAAAGCTGAAACCAGAAGCTGATGCTATGGTTTGAAGCATATCAACTTCAGATTCATCAGAAAAAACTGAAACAACTGAAGTCATTTACAAAGACATCAGTCTCTTTGGGCCAGAATTATTTATTATTTAGTTCAATTTGCACAAGTTTAAGGCAGAGATCTTCCATGGTCCTACTATGTAAATTCAGGAGAAATACAGCTATTCCATCATCCTTGCCCAAGTATGTAAGTGCTTAGAACAGAATGAAAAGACTTTATGCTTATAAGAGTGACTAGACTGTTCAGAAATGACAGTTGCATCAAATAAAGTTTCTTGTATCTTAAAACCAATGGCTTTTAAGTCTTTCTTCTCATGATACCATATTTGCTCACATTCAACCTTGGATATTTGCATCTTTTTTCAATATAACAAGTTCATTTTAATGGGCTAGTTGGGGGGAGGGACTAAAAGTCAGAAACAAATGCCCATTCAGTTGGACAGGAGTCACTTGTAATGTAGATACTTATTTATGCAAATAAAATTTCACTTAATGCAGAAAATTTTTTCCATTACATATGAAATCCATTGCTCCAAGATACAGTAAATCAAAGTTTCACGTAATATGATGAATAAACAAACCAACCCCAGGCCAAACTAAAAGAGGGAAGAATGAGTAGAACAAGCAGAAATTACATAACCTATTCTGATGTTTTTCTTCCACGTGCCTCCGGTGTTATTTTTCCTACTTTTTATGTCAGTTTTAATGCATTCCATATTTTTCACATCTGGAATAACTAATCCTTCTTTTGTCATAGCCTGGCACATAAGAACTTGTCAGGATAGTGATTTTAAGATGCACTGATGTAATGATGGGAATGAGTCAGAAAGGTTTTCAGCTGATATTCCTTTAAGAGCCTACATAATAAGACGGCTCTATTAGTGAGAGAGAGAGAAAGAGAGTTTTCTTCCCTGCTGTGATTTACTGATTGTTTGACTTCTGCCTATTGTACATGTAGGTATAGTATATATTCTTTGGTAGATAAAACTACTATTTATTACAAACCTGTTTGCTGTTACTGCTCCTGGATTGTCTTACATAGTAAAGCTGTGAGCACTCTAACTGCATATATCACTTCCCCTTATCATCACTTTCACAGTTCACACTGGAATTTGGTGCCGCATTCCACCATATTATCTACAGTGGTGCCTAAAAGTTTGTGTGGTTTTTTGAATTTTCAGATTTCCACATAAATATCACCTAAAATGGGATATATTATCCACACACAAATCCTAAAACTATACATTCCATATTAAGTATACTGGCTGGGAGATTTTAGGAGCTGAAGCCTGGGAATATATCCTGAAGTTGTCAAGTTTGAAAAACATTGCTCTTAAGCTCATCATATTCCACAGATATAAGATGATGTAAGCATTACCTTCAGAAGTTCATCCTCCTTTGAAAAGCAAAGCACTTGAGAGCCCACAATGGGGGCACAGTTTTGTAGTGTGAAGACATTACGCACAAAAGGGTCCTTCTCACCCTGGCGTAGAACCATATTGGCAATTTGGATTACTGGGTCCTTCTCAGGTTCAGGAAAAATGCCTGAGCCGAAATACAAAAAAGGGATGAGGTATAGAAGAGACCATTAACATAAGAAACACCTCAGCCTTTCACTCTCAAGGGCATCTATTATTGAATCTGAATTATGAGCAATTTATTGTTATAACTGAACTTAGATGGGGAGCATCAGAGCCCACATTCCAAGCTTTTAGAATTGTGGATGTGTTTCTAAACCATTTTTTTTAATTTGCAAAGCAGAACTTATAGCCTATATGTGGAATTGCCTACTGGGACTCTGAATGATTAGTCTCCCCACTTCTATTTTATTGTGTCACATTCTGCCCTCTTCAAATTTGCCCTCAATACCTTTACGTCCAGCACATTCAATATCAAAACTGAGGATACGCAAGGGAGCTATACGTTGCCATTCTCCCTCAGGCGGATGGCTAGTGAAATCCATCCAAGCAACATCAGCTTCCAACTGACAGAGTGACACCTAAAACAGGAGAAAAAGCAAAGCCAATAATCCAGATGTTCTTGTAAAAGGTCTTCAGCCCTTGTATGTTCCCAACTTAAGATAGATACAGAATGAATGTATTCCAGAAAATAATTCCTCTGCTCGAACATCACAACTATGAGTCTATAATCCACACTTTAGCCAGTTCATCCAATGCACTCACAAAATGCTCTTCTTATAAGAGAGGTACAGTTTATATATCGATTATACACAGTTAGTTACCATTAGAATGTAATAAATGAGAAGAACTAGGTTCAAATGCATACTATGTAATGAAGCTTTGGATAATTCTGGACTAGTAATTTACTTTTCACCTTCAACTATTTCAAACAGTATTGTTAGTACATAATGGGATGAGGGTGAGAAGAAATCATAAAGTTGGAAAGGGTCATTTAGATTCCTTCATTCTCTCTTCACATAGCTATATTTCTAGTCCTCTGATTTTCTTGTCACTCCTTTCTGAACATGTTCTGGCTTTTCTAATTCTCCCCATCAACACCACCTTGCGTGGATTCTCCTTATCAGATTCTCCAGCAGACTCTTCTTGTCGCAAGCGATACTTTCCAGCATGCAATTCAATCCAGTTACAGCCAACAATATCCCGGTCTACCATGAATCTACGTTTGGAGACAGAGAAGATAAGAGATATTTGATCCTCACCACCACCAAGCATTATGACTTCTTCCCTCCATTTTGGGATTAAAAGAGTTAACACTCAATGTAGTTCAAAAAGATTACCACAGGGATTCCCTCAATGTAAAATGGCTTACTAAATTATGGTCATATGCTTCAATGTGCTTCCACCAGGTTCGCCTGGCGCGCCAGTTGCGCCCCTTATTGGACCGGGACGACCTTCGCACAGTCACTCATGCGCTTATGACTTCCCGCCTGGACTACTGTAACGCTCAATACATGGGGCTACCCTTGGGATGCGCCCGGAGGCTACAGCTGGTCCAAAATGCAGCCGCGCGGGCAGTTCTGGGAGCCACTAGATTCTCCCACGTTACACCTCTCCTGCGCGAGCTGCATTGGCTTCCTGT
>JAPKID020005574.1:0-11052 GCA_026931265.2 Tropidonophis doriae | reverse complement strand
ATATGAACTAGCTTAAATGAGGGGGACGAGGGGGTGATGTTATTTTATGAGGAATTCATATTATGTTGGATGGGAGGAGGGGGGTGTAGTATTTGTATCTGAACTACATTATATGTATAGGGGGGGGAAAAGGAGTTGGAATTTGTTTGTATAAAACTTTTCCAATAAAATTAAAAAAAAAGAGAGAGACGCTCCAGACATACGAAAGATTTCATGAGAAACTTTTCACTTTGCTTTTGTCCATCAGACAGATGTTTTGTTTTGTTGGTTTGCAATTTAGGATTTGGTGTCTGGATTTGAGAGAAGAAAACTCTGGCTCTTTTTTTGTGTGTGTGCGTGCCGATTTTAATCCCTTCCCCCCCCCTTTTCCATTCCTTCATTTTTTTCTGTTACATCCGTGCATTTCTTCTTCCTTCTTTCTTTCTTCCTTTTTCTTTCTCTTTCTTTCTTCCTCCTCTTCTAGTAGCACTGATGCTGTTACCTAGTTGGGTCATGAAACATCTGCAAAGAAGCAACCTAGCTTGATAAGCACTAAGGGCTCCTTAATAATCAACTTCTCTTTCTCCTACCCCTAATTTCCTAGTTCTATTCTTCTTTGTATTTTATGTATAAAACTAGCCGATAATCTGCCGTTGCCCGGGTATTTATTCATAGGGGGGAAATGTAACTATGTAATTATGTGAAACATAATTTCCAATATTGGATTTTCCTGCTTACCAGAGGGAGCCCCCTTGTGGAGTACGATGAAGCCATTACCATGGCAACTCCACTGCGCTGCACAGTAGAAGCCATTTGAAGGCTCAACAGGCTGCATCTTAACAGAACACACACACTGAGGGCTGTTAGTGATGTCTTACCCTCACAGTGTTTGTTTCCAGAGAGTAAGCCATCTGTGTACCAGGTTTGGTTGAAATTGCTCCAGGCGTTCCAGAGTTATGCTGGAACACACGCACACAAACACACATATATCCATATATATCCATGTATGTATGTATGAAAGATAATATAATATATGAATAAGATAAGAAAGGAGAAGAAGATAAATAAATAAAACAGATTACTTAAAAAAATTAAGGGCCCCAACTGCTTTCCCAGACACAGAGTTAGAAAGGAGGGTATGCCAGCTCCCCCCCCCCTTGTCTCTGTCCCACTTATGGATGGAGAAGTCTTATACATCCCTTCGGCCGATTTGCTCTCCCAGAGAGGGACTTCTCAGGGTGCCATCCACCAGGCAATGCCAGCGAGCGACGCCCAGGGGAAGGGCCTTCTCTGTGATGGGCCCGACCCTTTGGAAAGACCTACCCCCCGATATTAGAATGACTACCGACCTCCGCTCCTTCCGCCAGAAAGTAAAAACTTATCGCTTCCATCAGGCCGGCTTGGCCTAATCCTCGTTCCTCGCCCCAGTCTGTAGCCTAAATTATCTAATCAGGTTTTAATGGGAATAGTTTTAAGTTTTATAAATTTTAGTACAGGGTTAAGTATTTAATTTGCTTTTATTATGTATGTATTGTTATTTTTTAGATGTTCTTAAATTTTCCTGTAAACCGCCCCTTTGGGGAGAGGGGGCAGTTTAGAAATTTAATAAATTATTATTATTATTAATTATTATTAACTTGGGGGGAAATGCACAATTTTGCCATAGGGAATGAAGAAAAGCTTCTAAATATAGCATTCATAGTCAATGATTCTAAACAGAAATTCTGTCCTAAATCAACCAGATAAATAGGTAACAGTTCTGAAACTTTAGGGAGCAAAGAAAACAAGAGACAATTTATAGAAGGAGAGAAAGAACAGGCAGGGGAAAGGAAAACCAAGTAACTGTAGTGGAAAGTACATTAATGTCTTATTTTTCTGCATTCTTTATAAATATAATATTTAGGGCTTCAGATCTGTTGTGACATTACTAACTTGTACAATGCAAATATTAATTGAAACATTTCTCTGCTGCTTTCAATTATATATCTGTTAGAGAAACAGTAAATGAAGATGTATATGATGGTACAGTACTTAAGACTGAGCCAATTTTCTATTTTGTTTTTGTGTCTCATTGTTTTTTCTATCATTATTGTTGTTTTAAAATCTAGATAATATAAGAGTTCTCTCAAGCAAAATGGAACATATTTCTGACTGCATATTTGTTTTTGCTTCATTGGCACAACAGAAGAAAAATACCATATTGATTTCTGTTAAAAAATCAAGTAGAGTAACTGCAAAGGGTGTCCAGTTTCAGTGCAAATCTATAGTAATTGGAAGCTTCAGACAGACCCTAAGTGACCCTCATTTATTTTTGAACAGAAAATAGTTTTTGTCTAACTTGGACAGAAACCAGATGAACACTTGCAAGGTTATATGAAACAGCAATACCCTTCTTAGAATAACTATACATTGGGAACAGGCTTGTTTGCCTATCTGTGATGTGAGCTTGATGAGCTTGATGGACTTTGTTATAGGTTTTGTACTTGGCATATCTTAAGCCTATTTAGAACATCAACACCATCAATCAAAGAAAAAAAAGTATGTAACCAGCTGGATGAACTTTGGGTGTTATGGAAAGCTATTTATCATCTGACCATTTCTGTCTCGCTTGCAACACTCCTTCAGTCCCAGACCAATTTGCCCTCTCTAGAAATATTCTCTGAATCAGGAAACACGTAGCTAATAAAAGCACAGAGGCTGATTGGTGGAGGTCAAGACTTGTTCTTAACCAAACAGGTGCACTACTTACTTATGTTAGCTCTATATTTTCCCCTGAAGATTGCATTCATTCAAAAAGAAATAAATAAGCAAACAAAATAAAATCTATTCTGAAACACAAATATGCCAAAAACTTGGGATAATAATTGGAGGCATCAAATATCCTTGTCTTATAACTAGGTGCCCTTAAAAATATACACTATTCTGTAGCTCAAATATATTTCAGAAGCGCAAAGGTTACAATGCTATAATGTAATGGGCAAACAACATTCAAAGCTTAGGCATTAAAAACAATAGTCTTGTCTGTCATTAAACTATAATCTGTATAGTAGTCTATATCTTCCCTAGCCTTTCGCACACTTCTTAAATCCTAGAGGAATACAAAAGTTAGGCTTTCCTTCTATTTGGCAGTCTTGCTGATACGTCTAAGACAAATCCTATCCCTGAAAAATTATTGAATAGTTTGGCTTTTCCCTGGAGAAATGTGTTCACCCAGTTTATCTATATCTATATCTGCATCTGCACCTATCCATATACTCCCCCCCTTTCTCTCTTTCTCACTCACTATTTGCCATCATCATTGGAATTATATGAGTTGAAGGAGGAGGAAAAGGGAGTGTTTTCCCTCACCTGCATTTTATCTTTTTCAAAGCTGAATAGCTGAATGATTTCCATCACCATTCTTAAACACTCAGACATAAGGGGATTAGTATTTGTCAATATGTATAAAACTATCTTACATAGATTGAGTTCATATCAAATAAACATTTGTAAGCTTAATTATATAGTGTATTAATTTACAAAGCATGGTTGTAAACTGTATTCATATTTGTACTAACTTCAAACTCAGATCAAGTATGGCTTAATGTTATGTGCAAGTTCAATCCTCAAAACAGAAACTTGGTATCACTAACATATTCGCTAAATTCATTGTCCCTAGATTGCAATTCTCTGCCTTCTTAAGCACAAGGACTTACACCCCCTTAGGTTTATACTATAGCTTGAAACTAATTAAACTTGGTCAGATTTAGCTCCTTTTGCAAAATAGCTTCCCATTTTAAGGAGCCAGGCTTAAATGTAAGAATAATCCAATGTATTCTTAGGGATGCATTTCAATAGAGATGTAAAAATTATAATTCTGTGAAACCTAACAGAAGAACCATAATAGAATATATAACAATTATATTTCCTCATTGCCCAAACTTAATCATTGAATATTATGAAAAACACTTGAGTGATATTTGTTCTTCAAGAAAAATGTTAATTCTTACCAATGTCATAACATCTTTTTCCAACTCTCCTCCAGGGCTTTGAATAATGAATCAGAAAATTGTTCCCGTATGTTAGCCCTGTATCTGCACCTGTGTCATATACATGTCAAAAGCAGAGATATTTGGTAGGTGAGTCTCTCCATAGTATTGGAACCAAGGCTTCTACCAGGAATTTCCAATATGCCTAGCAGAATAGCCATTTTTCTAAATTGCATTTTTGTTCTATGGCTAGGAGAATGAAGAAATCAATCAATCCGTCTCTAATGCTACCTTATGGTGCTTCTTATAAAAAACCAGAGTAAATACTGCAACATGCAATAGATAAGCTACTCTCTGGCAAATCACTTTTCTTAATTTATATCATGTGTAAGTACACTATGCCCCATGAATTGCATAGAGGAACATTCTTTTTTCCCAATCACCCAGTTGATCAACTGAATGGTGGCAAACAATCCCAATAATTCTGAATTATTTACTCTTTCCTAAGAGCTAAAAGAAAATGGTTGGTTTATTAGGTGATTGAAGCATAAGTATCATCTCACCTGATCAGGATTGTAGTCAAGATCATTAGAAGGGATGAGATTACAGTGTCTTCAAATACACAACTCTGACTGTATATGCTCATAATGGCGATAGGTGCATGATAGTGAGCTAGAAAATTTATGTGGACCATAAGAATTAGGTATGCAAGTAAAATGATTTTGTTAAATATTTTCAGGTGGAGTTTGCAATTGGGTTTGCTTATTGCTTAAACAATTATTTATTTGTAATCTGCTAATATTCTAACCCAAATTTTAACAAACCAGATTAATTGATTCAATTTAGTGACTATTTTTATTTATTTTACTGTGTAACTTCAGTAGAGAGGAATATCACCATGTTGTGCTACGTCTATCATTCTTATTTTCCAACAGGAATCAAAGTGTTATTTATTCATGACCATGGCCTCTCTCTCACTACATGTCTCCCAGATCTGATTTTGGTATAGCATGAAATTTAGCACTAACATAATCAGATGTGATTCCAAGGGAAACCCTTATGATATTGGAAATATATACTAATTAAATATCTTACAAGAATTTTGATTTATGTTTAGGAACAGGAAATATTTAATATGAGCCAATGTGGCACAGTGATAAGAGTGCAGTACTGCAGGCTACTTCAGTTGACTGCTAGCTGCAATTCGGCAGTTCAAATCTCAGTGGCTCAAGGTTGATTCAGCCTTCTATCCTTCGGGGGTAGTCTAAAGTGAGCACCCAGATAATTGGGGGCAATATGCTGACTCTATAAACTGCTTAGAGAAGGCTGTAAAAAGCATTATGAAGCAGTATATAAGTCTATTGCTATTGATATGTATTGTATTCATCTTGAGCAAGTGAAGACAATAAAATGTGATTTATTATATTCTTGTATCTAATTTTGTATGAGTATACATTTCTGAATCAAGTACTCTCTATGACAATATTCAAACAATTTACATTTGCTCACTGCCTTAAATTCCACTATAATATGGACCCATTATCGTGCAATTATTAAAATATTAGACTACAACTGAAAGACCCATGGTCAGCCCCTCCTTCAGCACAAAGATGTCCATAGGTATAGGGCAAATGATAAAATGTATGAAATGACTTATCTATTTTCATCCAACATCACATTTTTCCTAGAGGGATACATTTCAATTTGATTTATTTGTACTTATTCATTTATGATTCCATGTTTAAACGGGTTTTGCATACCAGACACATAAATATACAAGAATGTATAAAGGAGTATACAAAAATAAAAATCACTTATGCACTAGTGACTGACAAACAGGTGCAAGGACTAAATGTAGTTTTGAAACTGAAATAAAATTTGGAAAGAAAATGCTAGAAATATCAATATAAACAACTTATTTTCCATTCCATTACTTTGGGATTCACTGTTAAAATTCAACTTTGAATGTCAGTAGCTCTGAAAAGCATCATAAACTTTGAAGCCTGTCTGTGGATTTTGAAAGCAAGATAATTGCAGTGGCTTTTGCTTTCAGCTTCCAAGTAAAATGTATCCTTGCTAAATTGGAGGTCCCAAGAGGCTTGCTTCTACCATCCCAACCTTGACCTTTCTTCTGACCCTGTTACTTCCTCTACATGGTTAACACATGCCAGCTCAGGTTAAAAATAGTATTGTCATCAACAAAGTGATTTCACCACGTTAGAAGACTCTGTGGTAGATCTATGGTCCTATTAAAAGACTCTCTGTTATACCCATAACAAAAGGACATTTTTTACAAAAAATCACCAACTCCACTGTCTATGCTACACATCAATTTCTGCTTGTACTAGTGTATTTTCTTTTATTCTTCTTTTATGCTTCAATTGTTTCATATATACATTTCATACAACATAGTAAACCATGGCTTCTTTACTGTGCTTTATTTAGTACATCATAGTTTCCAGTTTTTATGAAGGGGGCTTACAATAAACCAGGAATTAGCAATCTTTGAGAGACCATAAACTGCAACTCAAACCGCAACTTTTCAGATGCCTTCAGAATGCCCACCATGACAAAAGCAGGATTCTATTTTCCAATACATTTTTCTTCCTGGAAAGTTTAAAGCTTTTAAAGGCAACTTCAATGTTTAATAGCCTTCCTTTTCTAATAACACAATTTCCCTTTGCTGAAATTCAGTAGTGAAATAATTACTTTTTGAGATATAGGGCTTGTAATGGAGAATAGTGGAGCATATACCCTCCCCCTCAGACCCCCTCATAGCCTCCCCTTCATACCTACCTTTATTTTTTAAAACATAGGAAGCAGCAAGCAAAAATATTGTCATTCAAAGGTGATCATTTGTAATGGACTCTTCTTGATGTGCTGGGATCAAGCACCATAGAGATTGAGAAAGATGACTTGATGGAAATATGCAATAACTATTACCCAGGCCAATCTCATAAAAGTAGGTATAGCCTTCCTATAGATAATATCCTGGTCTGATCTACCTAGTGGGGCTGACAACCAGCATCTTTCCCTTGATTGATTATACGCCATCAAGTCATTTTTGACTCCTACCACATAGATAGATTTTCTTCATGACAATCTACCCCAATCTGTTCATCCAGTAGTGTGCTCATCATTGTAATAAAATCCATCCACCTTGCTGGTTATTCTCTTTTACTCATTCCTTCCCCTTTTCACAACGTTAGTGTATTTTACAGACAGCTATATCTTTGCATAATATGCCTGATTTCCTTTCCCTGTAAAGAAGTTTGTACTTCATTGGCACAGAATTATACTATATACTAATATATACTGCTACTTGGTTTTAGTTTATTCCACTGCTGAATATAGTACCAGCATTGTATCAGCATATACCAAATGTCGATCTTTACCTTTATTAGGCAATGTGTATCAACTCCGGTACATTGCAATTCGCTCCTGTGCACTGGTAAACGATAATCAGGTATATCATTCAGCCTCACATTAGAAAACAACAAGCTCTCACTTAGCTATGGTCAAGGATGAAGAACAACAAAGCCCCCCCCCCATTCACCAAGATAAGGTACAGTCCATCACAAGACTGAAATCCAGTAGGCCAGCATAAAAACAGCTACCTACCCAGTTTAATCCTGAGAATATCTGGGGAAAGGAATAGTTATCTTCTTGGGGTCTGACCATTACTGATCTCTCTACTAAACTACCTATTTTTTAACAGCCTAATAAAATTGAACAGAATTAGATGTTATACTGGAAGAAGTACCTCTGCTCTGTATCAGGGGATATTGAAAGATTCCCCTTATTGCAAATGTGGTGATGATATGCAAACTATTAAACATATTGTGCAAGATTGCCCATGACATGCATTCTCTGGTTCCTCAGAAGATCTGCATGAAGCAATGCCAGAGATGATCGCCTGGATAACTGAATTGGACATCCACTTATGAGGTTACTGCAGTATCCCCAAAAAGTTTTGTATATAACTATGTGAATTGTGTTATATATGTACTTCTCTTTGATGTGTTCTCATCATGCACTAATTAATAATACTTGCAGGATCATATAATAAACCTGCAGTGCTTTTCAAATAATTAGAGTGATTAATTTTGTTCTATTCTAACAGTCATCTAAATTAATTAGTTGATACTACATAGAGAATTTTATTATTATGTTGTCCATATACTCTAGGTGATATAAAAAATGACATAGTATAGAAAATAAAATATAAATGAATTGAATTCTTTCAGTCCCTTCATTTTGTTAACATTTATGAAAATAGATAGCATGTCTTAGCAAATCAAAAATATTGAGTTAAATCAATTTAGGGGCTTCTAGAAAATCATTTATTGAATTTATAGGCTGCCCATATTCCAAAGCATTGAAGTTGGCTTACAATTAAAAAGCCATCTTATTAAAAGGAAATACAACAACAGAAAAGCAAAGTACAAAACCCAAACTTAAAGTTAAAACAAAGTAAAAGAAAAAAAAGGGCTCCACAATTACCTTGTCCCCAAGGCCTGCTTAACTGATTAATTCATGCCTCTGTGTTTGACTTCATTTAATCACACAAAGAAGCAGTGAAATGAACTGTGAAAAGTAAAAGAAAAAAACACTCAAGGAAATGCATTCTTTACAAAAATACAATTAGTGAGTTTTACTGATTTTCTGGAGTTAGTCCATATGTATAGCAAATAAAAATAACTTCAATCAGTGGGAAATTCACTCCTCTCTAGTACCATAAATGCTGTATAGCATAATGATGTTGTAATTTCTTTTTTCTCCCCCCAGCTCATTGATAATTTCAAGTTGCTTTAATTTAAAATTCTCCACTATGGTGCCCTATATGCTAAAGTAATTCTAAATAATCATAGCTATTAATTATTACTGCTGTAATCTAACACATTTTTATAATACCGTACTGTAAAAAGCTCCTATATGTCACTAGCATTCATTCTGGATTACCAATGCAAAACTAGGAGTAAATAACCAGTCTGTATATTTCCAGCACTAGGTTAAATATAGTACGAAGAAATCAACAAACTCTCATTTTATCCCAATCAGTTAGTTTTCTTGAGCATTTGCCTTCATTACCATGTACAGTCAGAAACATTTCTACTCTGCAGTAAGACAAATTAATTATCTAATAGGTCTCTTCCATTTCATACCTTTACAGCTGATTATATGATTCATGCTAATTGTTCATGGGAAATCACTTTATGTCAGTAATTAAAGTCTCTCTCTCTCGCTCGCTCTCCCTCCCCCACCTCACACACACACTTCCTTTGAAACCCTGCACATACATTCTGTTCATAATTTCTTTTTGTTTCCAGAGGCATGTTTGAATTTCATGAATAAATTGACCATCTTTCCATAATCTAATCCACATGATAATATGAATTGGCACATGCTTTTAAAAACCTGTAGTCCAAAATGGAAAATTTCTCATTTCTCAATAATGATTTGCAGTTGGTCAAAACTACTTTTATTGTTGCTATTTTTATTATATATGTATTGGCTGGTGAGAAAACATTTGATAATATTTTAGCACTTGACTTTTAACTGTTTAATATTTTCTTTTATCTTTTTTTAAAAGAATATTTTAAGAAAAACTTTCTGGAAAACTAGAGTTTGGTCATATCTCCAATATTTTTATCTTTATTTTCATTTGGATTTTATACAGCCTTATTAGTATAGATAATAATTAAAATGTAAATAGCTGTGGTTCAGTTCCTTGTTTTGAAGTCTAAAATCTAATACAGAAAAGGATTTTGGAGGAATATCTTTATTCAATCACTTCTCAATTAAAGGGTATTTTATGACTAGCAAAGTCCACCATGATAGTAATTTACAATACAATACAATATAATAGCAGAGTTGGAAAGGACCTTGGAGGTCATCTAGTCCAAATCCCTGCCTAGGCAGGAAATCCTATACCATTTCAGACAAATGGCTATCCAACATCTTCTTGAAGACTTGCAGTGTTGGGGCATTCACAACTTCTGGAGGCAACTTTTGTTCCACTGATTAATTGTTCTAACTGTCAGGAAATTTCTCCTCAGTTCTATGTTGTTTCTCTCCTTGATTTGTTTCCATCCATTGCTTCTTGTCTTGCCCTCAGGTGCTTTGGAGAATAGCTTGACTCCCTCTTCTTTGGGGCAGTGGTGGGATTCAAAATGTTTTGTTCTGTGGGCGTGGCTTGGTGAGTGTGGCAGCCCAGAATAGATGGGGGCGAGGCCAGCCAGAGGTGATATTTACCGGTTCTCCGAACTACTCAAATTTTCCACTACCGGTTCTGCAGCACTGGTCAGAACCTGCAGAATGCCACCTCTGTGGCAGCTCCTCAAATATTGGAACATTGCTATCATGTCCCCCTAGTCCTTCTTTTCGTTAAATTCCAGCCAAAAGAGCAATGAGATCCAATATTTTCTTGATTTGTTGGGACATTATAACTCCAAAGTGTCTTGAGGCAGCTTAAAAAACCAGTTTAATATCTTTAGCGGATCACCACCCATCAGAAGGGCTTTGCATCAGAAGGCGAAGATAGCTCCTTGACCAGAACGCATTGAATGCATTCTGGTTACAATGACTTAGGTTAGCAATTGTCTTCTTGGTGAAATAATTGGGTAAAAAGCTTAATGTCAGGGTTCCAAACAGCATCCAAAATGTATAGCAAAGTATAGCTGAAAGCTCCAATTTATTAAGAGAGCCCATGTTGGCCCATCTGGGAAAACCTGAATCGGAAAGCTTCCCAGTTCCCCCCACCCAGTTGAAAGTTCAAGATCCTGACCCCCACTCCCACCCAGTACCGGTGAGGTGCAGAGACAAAGGATGACCTTGGCTTTCAAGAAAGGAATTTTGCAAAAGGAATATTCCTTTGGGATCTTTGGCCTGCCACTTATTTATCCTCCTGGATTTCTAGGGAATGGACAACCTAGAAGCTTTTGAAAGACGGGAGTCTATCTTCCAGAACCATCTCCAAAACAAAGAAACAGAGAATGAAAATGATGCATGGCTCTGATGTCATGGAATGTGTGGGTGACCTTGGGGGACGGAGGGAAAAGATGCTGCCTAGGACACAATCAGACAAGGGTAACAGCCCTCATCC
>JAPKID020005573.1:0-11053 GCA_026931265.2 Tropidonophis doriae | reverse complement strand
ATCTTGTAAGGAGTCCTCAAATGAGCTGAGGTACCTTTGATACCTTTGAAGAAGGCACAAAGCTTGAAGGGAATCAAGCCTATTATCCAACTTCTGCCTCTGTTGTCTCTAGTTTCCAGCAGAGTTTAGAAGAATCTTGGCCAAGTTTCTTCACCACCAGGCAGGCAGCTGCCAGTGGAAACATTCCCTGAAGCAGTTCTGGCAGCCAAAAATGGCTGGCTCATGAGAGGGCTTCTTTCCTTCCTTCCAGACACGCTCCAAGCAGTCATTAGACCCTGGCAAGTAGATGAGGTTTCCTGCAGCTGTGCCACAATTGGGCTCCAGAACTCTGGAGGACCAGCTAAATATGGTTTGACTGCTCCACAAATGGGATTTGAAGTCCTTGCCTCCAATCCATAGCATCTTCCTTTCTGTTTCAAATCAGCAATTGTGTGAGTTCAGTTACACCTCAAACCTGACTTCAAGAATGATGTCCAGTTTAGAGCACTGTAAGTTCCATTTTATTAGAAATGTCATAGTGGCACATCTGGGAAAACCTGAATCTGAAAGTTGCCAGGTTTTCCCCACCCAAAAGAAAGTTCAAGTCCCTGCCCAGCATCTACATGTCCATCACATGGTCCAATCAGGCACCATCAGAAACTGTAGGTGCCTCCCAGTCGCTTCATCGCAGCTGCAGGACAAGATGACCTTGACTTTCTGAGAAAGAATGTTATGTTAACTATATATCACCCACACTCTGTAAAGTCCCCCCTCCCATTTTCCCACAGTAGAAAATGTGGCAGGTCTGAAGGCCCAAATGTAAAAGATAGCTTCCAGGTCTGACCGCAGGATTCAAGGACCTGGTTTGAACATTTGGTTCCCCCAGGATGGAGGAATCTCCAGTTAGACTGGAGGGAGGTATTAAGAGAGGACCAAGCTTAGAGTCCTTGAACTGCAGAAAGTGGAACAGACCTGATCAACCCTAGCATCCCTGAAACCTTATTTGACCCTTCCCGAGGGAATGTAGTCAGTCTGGCAAGATTCTTGTAATATCGATGACTAATAGTAAAGCTTCCGTTTGAGGTTATTCACAAGTGGTTCTGATTGCTTGCACCTGACACCTGCCATTTTAGGAGTTATTTCATGGTTTTTTAAAGTTTTGTTTTCATTTACGTTTGATGTTTTTTTTCGTTTTGTGATTGGGTTTTAATTGTTATTATGCTGGTAAATCTCCCAGGGTCACTTTCTTTGTCAGATGGGTAGCTACATAAAGGTGTTCCATAAATAAAATAGATATGTCAGGAGCAAGAATACGGGAGCCAAGACAGAGTTCAAAAGCACTATAAGTTTATTTCATGCTACTGAAGGCTATTCCACGCTATCATACACAAGAATCTGATCTACTAACGGTCAATGCAAATTGATTCCAGGTAAGAAGTCAACGGACTTCAATGAGGCCTGGACTTGGGTTTCTTTCAGAGGTGCAGGGATTAAAAAAAATTACTACCCGTTCTGTGGGCATGGTGTGGCTTGGTGGGCACGTCAGGGGAAGGATACTGTAAAATCTCCATTCCCTCACCACTCCAGGGGAAGGATACTGTAAAATCTCCATTCCCTCACCACTCCAGGGGAAGGATACTGTAAAATCTCTATTCCCTCACTACGCCAGGGGAAGGATACTGTAAAATCTCCATTCCCTCACAACTCCAGGGGAAGGATACTGTAAAATCTCTATTCCCTCACCACTCCAGGGGAAGGATACTGTAAAATCTCTATTCCCTCACCACTCCAGGGGAAGGATACTGCAAAGTCTCCATTTCCTTCTGATCAGCTGGGACTCAGGAGGCAGAGAATAGATGGGAATGGGGCCAGTCAGAGGTGGTATTTACCTGTTCTCTGAACTGCTCAAAATTTCCGCTACCGTTTCTCCAGAACTGGTCAGAACCTGCTGAATACCACCTCTGGTACAGTGTCTTCAGAGTAATGATGTTTTTGACCCTGCCCTTGGACTCAGCCTGGTCATGTCCTACAGATAAATTGAAAAAAAGTATCAAGAAGGACACTTGTAGATGATGAGGAAACTTAAATGCCAAGAAAAAGTTTTGAAGAGCTGGGAATGTTTAGCTCTGAGAAAAGACAAAGGAAGTATATGAAATAATGTCACATAGAAAAAGGTTGAAACTTGTTTCTTCTAATTCTTGAGGAACTGATGAACGTAAATTACAAGAAAGCACATTCCAAGAAAACATTAGAAAAATATGTCCTAATAGTAAGAGGAGTTCAATAATAAATCCCAAGGGTATGATGGTCTTCCATTCATTGGAGGTCTCCAAACAGAACCATGAATTCTTCAATTCTTGCCTTGAGTGGGGTTTAACCTCAATGCCTATTAAACTTCTTCCCAACTTTAGGATTTTCAGAGACCTTTTGGATTGAACAAGAATGTTTGATTCACGGATTAAGCAAGAGGACAGCATCTCTGGCATTAGTAGGAAGTTTGAGGAATCAGATATACTCATTTCTTATGTAATAATTCCATACATTAGTCAGACCCTTCACTGAATCCATTGTGTGCTTCCAAATTGTAGGATAAATAAGATTGTCCCCGATAAACTTCACTCTGACAGCTTTTTCTGGTGTTTCTTGTCCTTCCAGAAGACTTTACTAATAATTAGCTTTACTCTTAAATGCTGACTTGAAGAAAATATTGTGCAGGAGTCTCATATGGCTACTATCCACATAAGGGCATGCACCCAGACCTGTATTTTAGCTTGGTTTCCACACTTCCCAACAAAGGAAATGCCTGTACATTACGATCATTTGCAATATCTGATATTTGGATCTGTACAAGTATAGCAAGTTTTAAGAGCTTACAGTTAGACATTTACTGCATCCCATTAGAGGAGAAATATAACCATTTATTTATCACGGTGATAGATTTGTGTAAATTAACAGATGTAGGGCCTAGGAGAGAAACTTGCAAATCTGTGGAATATCTGTCTTCTTTTTTTCTGCCTAAACATACATCTGCCTATTTTTGGCCATCGCACCAGACTCAGTTATAAATCTTGGCACGTTCTAGCATTTAGTCCCTTGTTCAGGAAATGGCGTACCTGACAGGCAGGTAATATGGGCTATGCTAATCTCTTTACAGGTAGTGCTTGACTTACAAACATTTGCTCAGTGACTGTTTGAAGCTACAACAGCAATGAAAAAGTGACTTTTAACCGTGTTTCACACTTATGGCCATCACAGCTTCCCCATGTGATAAAAATTTGGAAACTGGTTCATATTTATGACGGTTGCAGTGTCCCGGGGTCATGTGATTCCCTTTTGTGAGTTTCTGATGAGGAAAGTCAATAAGGAATCCAGAATCACTTAACAACCTTGTTACTAACTTAACAACTGCAGCAATTCGCTGAACATTTGTGGCAAGAAAGCTCTAAAATGGGACAAAAACTCTCTTAACATCTGTCTTACTTAGCAACCGGAATTTTGGGCTCCATTGTCGTAATGTATTTGCAATAAAGTCACAACACTCAGAGAATATTGGCTCATTGCCGTTCTGTACGTGGAAAAGGGGAGTCAGTTCTGTATAAAGAAATGTTTGTGTGTAAATATTAAGGCTTTTTTCCAAGTCAACAGATTTTTGACTATTCTTTTGATGCTTTGGCAAGCATCGGATCTTATATGGATGTAGCAGTTATCTCTGGCTTGAGAATAGTTGGTTCCTTCTCTACCAAGTTCATTCTTTACATGAATCCAAATAATACATCTTTTCTCCAAATTAACATTTGAACCTAAATTAGAAAATGATCTTTGTGTGGGAGGGGAGGAGTATGTTATGTAGAAAATTATATACACTGAAATGAAGATTTACACTGCTTAGACATACTCCATTCATAGCGCCTGTCATTCTAAGCCATCAGCATTACGACTTGGAAAATGCACAATAAGACGTGAGCACAAAGCATTGTTTGAGTTTTGGGATGCTACGTCACGATCAGCTTTGAAGGTAGATCTGGTTCCCTTCTCAAGCTTCCCACTCTGCCTGTTAATTAATTCCTCATTTTGATCTTATATTTACTTTGATTATTGCCCCGTTCCTGATTTTGTAGCTGTTGCGGTGGAGCATTCTACTTGTGTTTATGCTTTAAGCAATTACCTTTTATTGTTTTAATTATTTTGTACGTGTTAAATGTCTGCCGGTAATTGAATCTGTGTTCGTTTCTTAAAAAAATTTAAAAAAGTTGTCTCGAAGGGATAACATTTCAAGGGGAATGGAAACAAAATCAACCAGATGCCAGACCGAATAAGGCCTGAGGGGGCCTTCAGAAATTGCCTTCACCCACGACTTATTTCCACATAAACTGAAACACAGAATGTCAGTCTCTTTCTTCTTTCCTCTTAAGTAGAAACAGCAGGAAGTTGCATGCTGTCATTTGCCTTTATAAAGAATCATCTTTGAAGCGGGCAGGTGTGTGAGCGCAGGTGAACCCTATGAGAGCCTCTGCTAAGTCCGTTGGTCCAAGGGCTAAGAAGAGAGCCTGTGGGGCATTGCTAGATCCGTCTGGGGTGCTCCGGGATCTAGCGATGGCCGGGCTGATTGAGGAGAGACTGTTTGCTGAAGCTGTGTAACAGTCTAAGGATGTGGTTAAGAAGCATAACAGCAAATGGGGTTTCTCTCTGGCTGAAGGTTAATGCTGGTGGCTGCATGGAAACTCCCAAGCCCCGAGCTACCTATCTCTCACGAACAATCAGCAGTTTGGGAGATCAAGCCCTAACTCTGCTATTGTCAAGACAAGTAGATCTGGGTCTCTTCATGATCCTCTAACAAATATCAGAACGTAATCATAAATCGCAGGTCAGCTTTAGCCAAATGCCTTCCACAATCTAACAGTCATGTTATAGTCAACTTCATATATTGGTTGCGTCATCGTGATTTATGGAGGAGATAAAGGTGGTTGTGGAAAACACAGTGCAGTAACGATGGCAACGGTTATTTGATCTCACAATAATTAGCTAAGCATTTGGTTGCACAATCCTTTCACAATACCTCCACGGGTTAGTTCATTAAACCAAATTAGCTTTGGCTTGAACTTTCATCATATGTTGGCTTCCTCTCAAAAGGGCTGAGGGGGAAAAAAAACCCTCTATTTCAACCTCCGATGTTTCTTCTCAAACCGCTCCATGTGGAGGATGCTATGCATGTGTTTAATATCTACAGCTGTGGCTATACCAGGTTGAAACTGTTAATTACTGCCTCTCCTTTGTCTCTTTAATCGATTTTAATGCGCAGTAGTGTCTTATAAATCAATGGATGCTATTTTTTTTTGAAACAGGATCCATCTTAGGCCCAGTGCTCTCCAATATCCTCATAAACGACTTAGATGAGGGAATAGAAAGGGAATTTAGCAAATTTCTGGATGATACTAAGCTGGCAGGAATAGCTAACACTCGACCTCTTTCAATGCCTCTCTTTTCCCCTTATTCTTCCTTCACTTTTAGCTAGCACAATATCAGCTGACTTAGAAGTTTGCATATATTTGGGTCATTTTTGGAACTTTTTTATTGGGCTTCTGCGTATTTGACATGACTTACCATTCGCCACTACTTTCCGCCCCTGAGAACAGGAGATGAGACAGCATTGTTTTCATCCCAGCCCATATCTTTTAGTTGTCGTATTCAGACAGCAAAAAGTGTGTGTGTGTGTGTGTGTGTGTGTGTGTGTGTGTGTGTGTGTGTGTGTGTGTGTGTGTGTGCGTGCACACGTGCACGCACACACACACACAAAATTTTCCTGGAGTTTGCTGAAGCAGACAGGCATAAATTCAGCCTAAACTGAATTTGCTTCGGTATGAATTCTTGAGAATTTCACCGAATACTTCCAGCTGATCTCCTCTGCAGAGAGACGGAGAGAGAGGCGGCTGTACAAAAAATGTCCTTGTTTTCCCTTTCCCGTTTACATTTTACACATCTCGCATACAACACTGCCCACAATCAACTGCGAAGGAATATGCCAGCCTGGACTGGCACATGATTCACTCTTGGTGTGTTTGAAGAAGTTTTTTTTAAAAAAAACAACCCAGCAATTTTGAGCAGCTGATATTTCTGGATTCCCTCAACACAGCAGAACGCTCCTGCTCCCTTGCTTGTCCCCAATCTGTGCTGCTTTTTAAATTCTATAAAATTAAAATCGAAAAGAACTTTATTGTATACTTCATCAAACAAAGCACCAGCCTCCGGTGTAATTTCCTTTTAAGAGCATTCTTTGATTCCATGTAGGCTACCAGAGGTGGTATTAGAAATGCAGCTTTGTTTGTAAGTGTTTATTTGTACAGGAAGAAGACAAAGATAAGCTGGGATTTGATAATAGCCTGGAAGCTACAGAGGATAGAGCAGTGGTGGGATATGACCAGTACGCCCTGGTACGGGCGTAACGGTGCCTGCTGGGAGCACCAGGTACCATTCCAGTATGGTGTTTTGGAGGGCCCGCCCGTCCGCCACAATCCTTACCTGTACTTGAGCTGTTTGGTGCTTCCACGCACGGAGCGTATGGCGCCTACATGATGCTCCGCTGAGCAGCTGGAGTGTCATGGAGGCATCGCAGAGCGTCACGGGCAATAAGTATGCATGTGCGTGCATGCTGTGAGCATTCAGGTGGTGGATACTTGGCCCCATTGCACCGTACCGGTTCCGATGGAATTCGGAACCCACCCCTGGGATAGAGGTAAATGGGCAAGCATCCTCCTCAATTTCGTCTCCTTGCAGTCCAAGGGACTCTCAAAAGTCTTCTCCAGCACCAGGTGGAAAGAAAGGATGTACCAGATTCCTTGAGCTTATGTAGAATCCTGCATGTGTTTTATTTTAATGCTGATATGGGAAATAGACAAATCCTGCACAGCTTTCCATGTTGAAAAGCATCTCGGTTTTGTTTACGACATCCCTATATAGCACATAATCACATTCCAGGCTTCCATTTCATTTTACCTCAGGAGCATGGATTTACCTGCATATCTCAGAAAACCCTTTTTCAGTTTTGGGTTTCTATAACTAAAATTATTTAAGAACCTCAGAAATAAAAGAACTGTATCCTGGATATTGTCTAGGTTTCATTAGTATGAAGTTCTTTGGTGTTTCCAATGTCATAAATGAGAGAGTATCATGGAAAGCCTTAAGGGAAGGAACATTTAGAGCTCAGAAGTAAAGCATTTTTAAAAAGTAAAACAACAGCACTGAATGCATGCCATTCTAGAACAGTAATAATAATATTTACATTTTTTTGTTGAATGATGGATAATATTTAGACTCTTAATATTTGGAATTTGCTTTAAGCAGCCTTAAAGAAATCCAGTTCTTTAAACGCATTGTCTTTTTACCTCATCTTTGTATTCCTATCTGAAATTTATAAACATGTAGGGTTTGTTTTTTTTTACTTTTTGACTATGAAGAGTTCATTTCATTTTCTTCTATTACTTTCTTTCAAGCATTGATACTGTCAGTCCTTTATATACATTTAGAGTTTTCATGACACTAATAAAAATACAGAAATATAAAAACAGTACATGTTCTTGAAACAATTTAGGAATTTTTCAAAACTGTGTTGACTCAAAATGCTTCCCTAATACATGATTAACGGAATCGTGGTATATTCATTTTTCTAAATTCAACTAATATATTGAAATAACCATACATGCTGATGCAGTTGATTAAAATGCATTGACTAATTTTTTTGCCTACGTGCTCCATGATCTCAAGCATTGTATTTCTAATTCTCATTTATATAGAAACCAAGTTAATTGTCTCAGCAAGGTTTCTAATAATGGTTTTGTTTGGGTGGAATGGGTCATGACATCTTCTCACGTTTGACAATGCTAAGAGGATAAGCTATTTTTGAACTATTATCTCATCCACTTTGGAAAATAGATAGGAAACTAAATGATTCAATGACATCCCTTGAGTAAAAGAAAAGTATGCATTGAAAATTGGAACATTTGAGTGAAATAATAATAATAATCATAAGCAGTCATTTTGATTTTCCACAAATTTAAAACAATGTTATGAGTTGTTCTGCTGGAGTGCATGACAAAATCCGCACATGAGGTTAGTCACTTAAATTTTCCATATACAATATTAAGCTTATTTATTAAATTACCTTTCTCCAAAGAGCTTGTTAATTAAATGTTCACCCTACCTTTTGTAATAGGAGCTCAAAATGACATATCTAGTGGTCTTTTTCTTCCATTTCCTCCCACAACAGCCAAGTAAAGTATGGTTAATTTCCAAGCAAGTCAACAATTGAACTCTTTAAAAATGCTCCCAGTTTAGAGCTTAGCATAAAATGTCAAATCCACACAATGCAGCAGGACTAGAGAAATCTATATTAGAACTATATTAGAATTTATATTTATATTAGTTAGAACAATTAACCAGTGGAACAGCTTGCCTCCAGAAGTTGTGAATGCCCCAACCCTGGAAGTCTTTTAGAAGATGTTGGATAGCCATTTGTCTGAAATGGTAAAAGGTTCCTGTCGACGCAGGGGGTTGGACTAGAAGACCTACAAGGTCCCTTCCAACTCTGCTATTGTATAAATTGTACATAGGCAAAAAGGCTGGTTCAAGAAAGATTCATTATATGGAAAAGGATGGCTTCAAAAAACATATAACAAGTTACAATTTTCACAACAAAATATAGTTCATAATACAGTTGCCATATAAAATGAGTGAAGTAATTGGATTGTGGTGAAAAAGTATCAAAAAGTTAAAATACTAAATAGGGCTAATCTATTTGATGTGCTGATTGCTTCCTGTTGGACATTATAGTTCATGGAAAACTGGAATTCCTTGAAGACATCACATAGGACAAGGATCTGAGAGTGATGAGCATCCCACCTCGATTCTTCTAAAATTCAAACCTAGTCTGTCCAGCTAGAATTCAAGATTGATTAACATGCTTGGTTTTGTAGGCATGAAGATATTTTGGATGAGTGATTAGAGCTTTTTTATTTAGAAAGTAAACAATAAATTGTAAATGTGGTTTGTTTCTAGGTGTCTTCTACCACCCCTGCACAAAAAAATAAAATATAGAATTAAATTTACAACCTTTTGTGTAATAGTGGAAGGGAGCATCTACCTGTGACAGCATTGATCTTTGCTCACCACATCTCATTTGAAAAAAAAAAGACCCTCAGAATGAATCAGTCGAGCTGGTTGAGGTTTTATGCCAGTCTTGAAAGCAAGGAATTGCTTACACCTTCATAATGCCTAATCAAAGCTTTTACTCATAAGATCAAAACAGCTGGGGAAAGCAAGAAATCTAGAGGACCTAGTGCAATGAGTGCACATTATATCTGAATTGGCTTGAAATGCTCATTCTCAGTTTACAGTTCAAGTCAAATGCTCAGGGGGGGATCACAGCTATCCAGATAACTGCACTGGGGCCTTTCTTTTAAACAAGTAATTTAATAATGAAATGTTCATAATTCAACATTTTTTTTCAACCTTAGCATGCTGTCTGTATTTTATTCCATCTCCATTATGGCTCTTGCAGCTGCTAATCATGGAATATCCTACAGCTGGGGGGGGAGAATGTAAATATAACCGTAATAGCATTAGCAACAGTTCCTCTGGAAACTGAAACAGAATTGCCAGAATCTCATGACAAAACATGACACGGATTGATATCACTGTTAAACAAGATTAACATCAGGATTTAAAAATAGCATCTTTGTAGAGGAAACAAAGCTTGTATTTGCCCTTAAGAGGTCTGTCTTGCTCATACTAAAACAGCTACCACACTATGAAAAACTATTTTTAATCAAAGCAGACCCTTGCTAATGTTACTTCATGCAAATTACTTTGAAGATCTGAGACTGGAGTCAAGAAAAAGGTAAGTCTCACAAGATGTCTATTTAACATTTCTGTGCCACTGATGTTATTACAAGAATTCTTATGTTTCCCGGTCCTATTATTGCATTATATCAGGCGATTGCATAAATTGAAACATGTGGAAGGAAAATAGTTGAATACGCATATTTTAAAACCTGGGTATTTCCATGCATAATATGGCACATATGACTTTTACATTTGCCATATGATAACTCATGGCTAAGCAGGTCATTTAGACACAGAACAAGGGCGGGGGGGGGGGGGGAGAAGAGTAAACAGACTATTCTCACCTTTCTGGAAAAGTAGTCAAGAAGAAAAAACAGGATGGGAAAGATGAGCTACATAGCCTTTTTATCCCCAGCCCTTATTATGCTGCTTTAATGGCCATAATTCAACCTTTGTCCTTCTGCAGGTTCCTAGGAATAATGTCATATGGTACCCTTCTCAATTTCAAAACCTTTCATTGCATCACTGACTGGCCAGTTGAACTCTTAAGCAAGCAATAAGAAAATGATGGAATAAATGCAGTGGGAAATCTAGAAACAAGTTCCAAGCAATGTTTCTGGAGGAGACAGATGTTTAATCCTTCTAATAATGAAAACTGAAGGGAGGGGAGAGGGGAATGAAACTGCTGAATCAAGGGGATGTTCTGAGTGCACCCTAACTATTTTACAGTGTTGACATTGCAGAGTAAAATACTATAAAGAGGACTTCAAGGTGGATTTTGAGTTAAAGGATCAAAGACAGGATTGAGAGACACAAACCACATATCACAATTGAGGATAGAGCCAATGGAGGAAAGAAATTACTTCTTATCCCAACATGGGATTGAGCAGGATGTAGATAGGGAGTTCACCAATGATGAGTTGCTCTAATCAATTTCTGGTAACATGGATGGCAGAAAATGTTGCCATTCCAGAGCAACATTATCTGCCACTAGTAAGATGGGTAATTTCTTGACTCAGCCTCATTTCCAGCCAGGTACAGCATGGGAGACATATGTCTTAAGGCTATGATGTTGAACTGCCCTGGCTCTGCGTGTGTGTGTGTGTGTGTGTGTGTGTGTGTGTGTGTGTGTATTTGTTTTCATAGATTTTCACGGGTGTAGGTATGCTGGTCTTGTTGTATTCGGGTGTTTTCCCGTGTAAGAATGAAATTGTCTTTGCAACGTTTCAGCAAGATCTCA
>JAPKID020005572.1:0-11055 GCA_026931265.2 Tropidonophis doriae | reverse complement strand
CAACTTTAAGTCTGAAGGACTTCAGCTCCCAGACTTCTCCAGCCAGCTCTGGGAGCTGAAGTCCTTCAGACTTGAAGGTGCAAAGGTTGGAGACCCCTGCTTTACACTGTTTCTGTTGAGATACAAAAATAAGATCAGCTACAAGGACGGCAGCTACAAAACTGCCTCTTTATGTATTTTAAGACTGATAAAAAGGCACGGTAGTGCCACAGTTCCTTAACCCAAGCAGGGAGAATGGAAAACTCAGGAATCAGGATGAGGCAAGAATTCGCATTAAAGGAAAATTTCCCACCTCTCAGCATTATCACTTCAGTTTCAACATCTGCAGCACTTCCTCCTGCCCTGCTGCTGAGCTCAGAGTTCTTACAACTCTAGGCAGCTTACAACAAACACAATAAAACACCTATAAAATACTCAAAAGAACCTCAAGCTATTAAAACAAATAAATATTAACAAAAGTATCAATTAAAAACTGTTACTACCATTGAACAGATTTGAACAACTGCACCACAGAGCTAGCTGCCTGTTAGGTCACTACCCAAACACCATTAGAAACCAAAAAGATCCATCAGGTGCTTGCAATGGACCAATTCAATCAGCCTGTTCCCCTGAAGGTTGATAGTGGCTATCAGTCTGACTCTATGAGATGCTAGTTAGTATTCCAACTGCATTTCTGCTTTTCATCCGCTTATTAAGAATCTTTACCAGTTGAATCTTTTCTAACCTTCACAAAGGCTTGGCAAAAGCACCATTCTTGGCACATTAGAAAGTGCTCCTTAAAGGTCTCTGAAAAATAACAGTAATAAATAGTAATAAAATAAGGTCCAGTGCATTGAACATACTTAGCGATTAAATGAGGAATGGATGTAAACTGCAAAAAGACATTAGCAGGCAACCAGCTTCATATATTTCATCACATCTCATTCAATCGATAGATCCACATAATACAATAAGTTATTGTTTAAATATGGCTTAGTAACTAAGCCAAAACTGGTTGAATTCATAGAGTACACCAAGCCATAAACCTGATTTAAAAACAAAAATGGCTATATCCAAACACTAAACCAAAGTCAAACAGTGAAACCATATAGTGGCTCAATTTGATAAAACACTTATTTTTGGCACTGATTTAATTGTATGATGGTAAATACATTTCTTAGCACTTAAAACTAAACCATACCTCTAGGGCATCAGGGTACAAAAGTGTAATTTTAGCTGACTCTGAGGCAATAGCAACCAGAAAGGATTCTAAGTCCTTTGTTTTTATTAAATATCTCTCAGAGTAAATATAATCTTTGAACGAGAACTCCCTATTTTATCCCACATCCTCCTTTCTAATCAGTGTTGTTTAATTAATTACCCTTTAAGTAACATTACACGTAAAAAGTAGACTATTTCCCCCCATCTTAACTGAATGTTTAAGATAGATCAATAGACTAGCTACTACATAACTTTGTGATCAATACTGAGTAGTGATAAAAAGCTGCTCAAATCCTCTGGACTCCAGTCTTCCCATCACCAAGTTATATAGAAGCCTTCATTTGATATTCTAGAATGAACTACGTGTGGATTTGTGTGGATTTGTGAAGTAAAAACGGATGACAAGGCAAATGATGACACTGAATACGGCATACTGAAACTCCCCATAATGGCTCAAGAGCAAGTCTGGTATAGTGGTTAAGGTACTGGGCTAGAAATTAGAAGTCTAGTCTTCCCTTAGGAATGAATGCCAGCTGGGTGATTTGGGGCCAGTTACTCCCTCACCCCAATCCAGCTCACAGGTGTGTTGTGAGGAAAATTAGAGGTCAGGAGCATCAGTTCACCACCTTGAGTTATATATAAAAACAAAAGAATAAAAATCTGATGATGATGATGATGCATTTGGACTGAGTTGATCTAAAGTACCAACAGAGGACAGAGAAACTCTTCTATTAATTCTAATAGATTTTGATTAGACACTGGAACACCACAAGGGTCGATGGTCATAAAAGACCACTTAATTTTAACATCTATTAATAAATTACATGTTATGCACAACAATTAAAAAGGCAGTGCTGAATAAGCAAAGTAATTTTATAGTAACTGGTTCAAATCAGAAATAGCCCAATTTATACAGCAAGAATACAAAATCACTCATCAAATCAATGCCTTCATGACAATCCTAACTATATGACAACAGCCCACAGTGAGGAAATCTTGATGTCTACCCAAATCGGTCTATCATCCCCTTACAGCTATGAATTTTAGAACACGGTCTATAAGACTGCATTGAAAGAAACAGGAAAAAATGCTGAAATTTGACATTTTTATACCTGCTTGAGATACTGAAACCATACAGAATAGCAACCACTTTCAAAACTTTCCAGGTCACATCCTATATACAGTTATCATATTAAAAGTCAGTCCTAAATCTAAATGCATTAATTGATAAAACTCCTCTGTGACATGAAATATATGTAACGGAAGCAAGATTAATTCTCTATGAAACTATTTCTTCTCTTGTTCCTTTAATGCATTTTCTCTCTCTTTTAGTTATGAGTCTATAGTAGAACTGCAGAGGAATAATTGAACAGAAGCTGAAAGATAAAGGACATGCTGGAGCAAGATATTCATCATTTAAGTCACTATCATCTATGTTCAAAGGTAATACCTCATATTTCAGATGAGAAATTCTTACTCCTGTTTAAATCTGGGATATTTTACATGCAAAGCATGTGTTTCATGACAATATGGTGAACAATAATTAACAATAATAAACATAATTTCAAGCAGTTTTAAACATTCTGCACTATGTTTTTTAGGTAAGGTTTTAACGATGTGGATCCATATATAAAAGTTAGAATATTTATCCAAATTATGAATACTTTATATTGATTTTGTTGAGCTTATCACTTGAAATACTAGTATTAATTTGGACTCCTTGAGATGGAATTACATGAGAAATTCAAAACAAAACAGGGAAACATTCTATTTTCCAAAAATAAATAAATAACAAAATGCATTTTGAAAAATTAGATGAGGACAGTTCTTAATAGATTGGGAAAGGAAAGCAAAGAAATGACAACTTTCTACTAAACCCTAATCCCCAATTCTACAGTGCTTGTTTTGCATACAGTGAATTTTTAAAATGGCTTCAGTGGAACAGATTTTCAGAATATACTGACTGAACAAATCAGTTATTCTTGGAAGGGCAATCTCTGAGAAGACCAAAAGCTGCACAAAATAAATTATGGCCACCAGATGTATACTCCCTATTCTAGGTTTATTACTAACCCTAACATAAATGTGAAAGTCCCAAATGAGCAAAACTTTGCTCATCCTTAAGGTTGCTCAAAATGTTCCAGTTCTGCCCTCGTCCCCCCAACCCCCATGCAAAAAAAATATCAATTATTTGCAAACAATGGCCTGGATTTCACTGGCATATTGAAGTATATCTGGGACAATATTAGAGTGTTGGATTTGAGGCAATAAAGTAAAATGAAGGAAGGAAAGCTTTTATGTGATTCTAGCAAACTATTGTAGTACCATAATATCAGAATATTAACTTCTTAGAGACTATCCCAAACTGTTAGGCAAACAGCAACAGTTAAAAACATTCACCAAGGATTTGTTAGGGAAATTTATAGTTTCACGTTTTTTTCTACTCTGAGGGTGAAGAGAGGCATATTGTGAGATACACCACCAGTCAGAAATTGGAGCTGGGAAGGTCAGCTTTGGCAGCATGTTGAGTCACCCCTGGGACTACATGGGTTTAGAAACATTCTTGCATGGTTTACTTTCTCTGACAGTCTGAAATCTCGTCTTCTGTTCTGCCTTTTGGTGGCTAGCCTTGTATTTGTTTTTTAAAAATGACACAACTCCTCCCTTCTCTGATTCTCATGGAGAAAAGAATTAATTGCAAAGCAATTCAGCGTTACATTTACTGGGCACTTTAACTTCAATAAATAAATAAACAGACAAACAAACAAATAACAGCATCTCTGAAAAATAAGTTAATGCAAAATTTGAAAATAAATATATTTTGTGTATGTTCAAAAATAAAAAAAAATTAAACAAGAGTTTCCTTAGCCTTCACACTCCAACTGTACCATTACCCACCCTGCCATCAGCCCTGTCAAGTAGTCAAGCGTATGGCAGGGCTTCAGAAAATACATGGTAGAGGAATAGTAGGCTCGGAAGAGGCACAGTTAGGCTACATTTCTTAAATTAGCTTGATGAAACTATTCCAGTGACTCACACAAGTAACAGTGGGGCACAATGGGAAAATGGCAGTTATGAAACATGATTTCTTGAAGAGTAGATACAAAAGCCACAATGAGGTGCTTGGGTTGAATGTTCTTCTTACAGAGGCAGGTCAGTGCTGTTATGTCGTGTTTTCCTGGAAGTCCCATCATCCTTAGGCAGTGCTCTCTGTAAGCTGGACATGGCTGCTGTCTTTTTATGGTCAATGACCGCATAGGAATTGGTCCTGTGAGCTGGATGGGCAACCGCACATGGGACATGGGGGACTGGTATGCTTTGGCGCCCTTTACAAGGATCATCTTGCAGTTCTACCTGGATATAATTGAGCTGCCTGGGCTGCTCCAAATAGGGCCGGCAGAAGTCAAAATTGAAAACGCTCGGGGTACAACTGCGACGCCGTTGCAAGCAACCTCCCCTATGAATGCCTCCATGTAGGGCAACCCTTTCTGAGTTCATGTAATTTCGTAAAGGGTCATCTTCTTCAATTTCTGGATAACCAGTGGAGGAAGGTGTCATTGCATCACCAGAGTCCTCTTCATCCTGGCCCTGTCTTAGGGGCTGGCACTCCCACACAGGAGGCAATGATGGTAGGTTCTCATAGTGCAGTAGGGTGGCCCGGCGATGGGAGCAACTGGCAGGATTCAGGTCCTCACGAGGAATTTTCAAGCGCCCACTACCCTGATGAAGAAAGGTTCCACGAGAAGGCAGCAGGCCGTTGAGGTTTTCATAAACACACTTGGGGGCGAGGCACTCGTCTTTGTAATCGTTGTTGTTGTTGTTGTGAGGGGTGCAGAAATGCCTTGAGCACTCCCAGTGGGGTCGACAGTAGCCATCACATTTCATCCTGTGCCTATAACCCAGGTTCGGGCCCAAAACAAACTTCACTTCTCCTGGCTGAAGGTAAACCTGGGGATTCCGGTCCTCCAGGGAGCAGCTATGGTTGGAATGAGCAATCGCAGGATGAACTTCAGGTAAGGAGTGCATACAATGGTGGCCCCTTATATCATCTTCACCACCGGCTGTGTTTACATAGGTGTGGGACTGCCAAAAAAAAAATATTAGCAGGTGCTGAGAATAAATGTTGTCTAGAAATCCTGCATTATTTATTCTGAATCATTGGATTAATAAGTATCTGTACAGCATTTAAAAATGCATTAACAGGATGTTCTTTAACAGCAACGATACTGAAGAGAAATATAGTCCCATCTTCACCTTGGATTCTGTTATAATCCTACACATGTTCCCTGACTGAAAATACTTTGTGAAATCCTTGTCATTATCAGATCACACCTGTCCTATCTTACAATATTGTTACCTAGTCAAATCTTGCACAAGTAGCCCTTGACTTAAAACCATTTGCTTAGTGGCCATTCAAAGTTACAATGGCACTGAAGAAAGTGATATGACACTTTTTCACACTTACAACCATTGCAGCATGTGGTCATGTGATCAAATCTGAGATGCTTGGCAACTGACATGTACTTATGACAGCTGCAGTGTTCCAGGGTCGTGTGGTCACTTTTGCGACCTTCTGACAAACAAAATCAATCCAGATTCACTTAACAGCAATGTTCCTAATTTAACAATTGCAGTGATTCCCTCTAAAACCACTCCAAGAAAGGTTGTAAAATAGGGTGAAATTCACTTAATAACAGTCTCACTCAGTGGAAGTTTGGGGCTCAATTGTGGCCTTAGGCCAAGGACTACCTGTATGCAGGGCGGAGGTGGGGGAGGGAGAATCAGGCCAATTCTTGTTTAATCAAGAAAACAATGTACACAGATATGAAAAGCCCATCCTAGCTTTTTTTTATTTAAAGGTTGATGGAGATAAAATGATCAATACCCTGTGCAATGATAAGGTGTTATTATTATTGTGACTTTCTCATAACCGGGAATGAATACATCTCCTCAATAAGTGATTTTTCCTAAAAATCAAACTTAGAAACTTAGTGCTGCATAAGTGAAAAAAGAACAGATGCCTATAACAACATTAACTGGCATAGTTAAAATTAATTGGGAAAGTTAGTATTAATTGGTGCAGTGTTCTAGTTCATATGCAATACTTACTGGCCCATCAGGGATAATATGAGCATGTGTACCATCCTCCCCAATGGAAGAATGCCTTAGACTACTCATGGGGACATGGCAGGCTGCAGGGCAAGATGAAGGCTCCATAGGAAAGTTGTGAAACCCATTAGGAAAGCCTGGGACTATATATTCAAAAAAAGAAATGAAGAAATGGAAGCACAATTAGCTTTACACAAAACTGTATACATACACATATACCAAAGATACCTCAAATACTTTACTAATAGGCCAATGGACCCAGATTGTATAATGATGTTTTCTACTGTAATGAGGCAAAACAATTATAAAAACTAGGCTAAAGTTCCTATCTCAGTTCCTATTCTGGATCATGATGCCTTATGCACTGTCACTCAAGCTCTCGTCACCTCCCACCTGGACTACTGTAATGCTCTCTACATGGGGCTTCCCTTGAGATGCGTCCGGAGGCTCCAGTTAGTTCAAAATACGGCCACGCGGGGGATTTTGGGACCCTCTAGACGTTCCCATGTGACACCTCTCCTGTGTGAGCTGCACTGGCTGCCTGTGGTGTTCCGGGTGCGCTTCAAGATACTAATGACCACCTTTAAAGCGCTCCATGGCAAGGGACCTGGTTATCTGCAAGACCACCTCCTGCTGCCAAATATCTCCCACCAACCAGCCCGCTCCCACAGTCCACCCCTTAGGGTGCCGTCGGCCAGACAATGTCGGCTGGTGACTCCCAGGGGGAGAGCCTTCTTTGTGGCAGCTCCTGCCCTCTGGAATGACCTACCCCGGAATTACGCACAATCACAGACCTACGTCTCTTCCGTCGGGCCCTGAAGACACATCTATTTCATGCAGCTGGTCTGTCATAGTCTTTTAATTGAGTTTTAGTATTGGGTTTTATAAAATTGGGCCAAATTATTTAATATTTATTAATCTGTTATTTTAACTTTTGTATTTCCTTCTTTATTCTGGCTGTTCACCGCCCTGAGTCCCGAGAGGGAGAAGGGCGGTACATTAAACAAACAAACAAACAAACAAACAAATAAATAGTAGAGTTGATTTTATGAGACCAGATGATTAAGCAATTAACAATATCTATCTGGAGGTGAAACATGTTGATACAACTGTTGCAAATGTGCTGAGCCTTACAAGTAGCCCCAGTTCAGAGAAAATATATATGGAAACAAGGCATGGCTCTCTTGCATAAATTAGATATTCCCAATACTATAAACATATTACAACTGCATTATAAAAGTGGATTGACATTATGGCTTCAACTGTGAGTTGGCAATGGAAAGAATGAGCAACTCAATACTGACTCAAAACAGGGCCAAAAATCTATAATATTTTATTTAAAGTAGGGTATAAATGTTTGGCATATGCTTAAAGAATGGATTTACCTCATACAAATATTCAAATTCCTATCAAAACAAAACATTCTAACCAAGAAGAAATGTCTGTGGAGATTCTCAGTCATCTAGGTCATAATTACCTCAAAGGTGTGTTTTTCTTCAAAAGGCAACTGGACTGATTTTTCCATGAGGAAGATGTTTGGCTTCTCATCCAAGAAGCCTCATCAGTTCTGATGTCGGGGGGATGGAAGGTTCCACAACCAATTGCACCCTGATTCAGGTGGCCCTGAGTGCACACATAAACTCCCAAGTGGCCTCAACAGCTCTTAGAGAATGCAAAGAAATACTATCCTTCCATCCCCACACCATCAGAACTTATGAAACTTCTTGGATGAAAAGCAAAAGGTTTTTCCTCTTCTTTCACAAGGAAAAAAGAGTCCAGTTGTCTTTTGAAGAAAAAAGAACCTTTGAGACACCAAGAAGAAATGGTCTAGAGCAGGATGTCAAACTCAATTTCATTGAGGGCCGCATCAGGCCTGTGCTTGACCTTGGGGTGTGTGTCTGTGGCAGATGGGTGTGGGTGACTGGATGGGTGTGGGTGACTGGCCAGCTTGGCCCCAGTCCCCAAACTGCTGCCATGTTTCCTCTTTGCACTGGGAAGACTGGGCCATGCTGCCACAATGTTTCCTTTTCACATTGGGTAGACTGGGCTGAAGAGACGGAGGCTGGCCCCTTACATTTTCCCCGCGGGCCGGATATGACAACATGATGGGCCGGATATGATCCCACGAGCCTTGAGTTTGACACTCCTGGTCTAGAGTAAATCTTAACATAGGTCTCATTCCCCTATCTCTTCCAGTTTGTAAGAGGGTCTCACTATCAGGTGTCTGAGGAGTCCGGGGTAATTCCAGTTCAGCTGCATTCCTTGTAATGACAACAGGTTCCTCCACCACACTGATACTATTACACTGCATCAGATCCTGCAGCAAATTGAATATCTCTTCAGCTCTTGAGCACTTGAATGCAAAAATTCCTAGGCGAAGAAGAGAAAGTCTATTTTAATACTACCATGTTCACACTATCTAAAACAAGAAATGTGTATCAAATAAACATAAAGCAGTGCTAACAAAATGCCCCATTACTCCAGCTATATACCTTTATTCTAAATATTAGCAGATTACTAAATATAATGAAAGCAACATGATTGCATGGACATTTGGACAAATCCAAAGGATAGGATTAAGATGTAACGTGATTACATCTTAATCCTTTACATTGAAAGTAAAGGTCTGGTCCTGAGATTACACCTTAATTTAGGAGCCTCTTAGAAATATGTTGACTACTTACCAACTTAATTTATATCTTTGGACATGAGTCCAAGTCTTCAAAATTATAAATATTACTGTACCAATTAAATATTAACTGTATGGTTAGTTATACTAATAAAATTACTAATAAGGGAGCAGGACTACTTTCAGGTCTACTGAAATTTCAAGCCCACCATTTGTAAGAAGCTTGTAAGAAGAAACCATGATCTCTGAAGCACCTTGAGCTCCAACTATTTAGGACTTCAAAATCAAACACAGATATCTGGTTATTGAACACATCTCTCAGTCAGGCAGCTATCCACAGCCACTGGGCTTTACATAAAATGGAATTATGGTTTCATTTGTGCAACATTCTGGCCAAGAATAAAAGTGTTCTATAATCTGAATGCATTTCAACATTCCCAGATGGTATAAATATACATAGTCAGAACATAATTTAGAACTGCTGACCATGAAATAGTACATTTACATTACTGCTTATTGTTGTTGTGTTTTGAAATAATTATAAAGATTAATAATTGAAACTGAATTTCTTCTACAGTTCTATTTCTACTGTTCTTCACTTGCACTTTCCATATTCCAGTGAAAGTAAGAAACAGAATGGGAAAGGAAAAAGCAAAAGCAAAAAGTTACTACTATTGTTACCAGTATTACTTGGTAAATTTTCAACTCTGCTGCTCATGAAAAATTTGAGGAAACTATTATCGGTATCTTATTTGGGCAAAATAACCCTGCAACAGCATGAGCCTGCACAAAGAATCTAAGAAGCTGTTTCCATTTATATTTGCTAGCTCAATATTGAGGTTAGACCCTTTTTTGCTAATCATTAGTGATTAACAGGATTGTACTGGTATATGTCTGGGAAGCTCAACAACTGGCTTTTGTATTAAACTGTAACACCTGCCCACCACCCATAAATACTTTTATCAATTGACTCTCTATTCTGAACTAACCAATCAGATACCGGCATGCACAGACATGAACTAAAAATCCATAGCAACAAGGAAAAGAACATGGCAACAACAGCTGCAATTCTGAATAAAAATATTCTAACACACACACACACATATACACACACACGTGCGTCAATAGATCCTACACATTTTTTTCTTATCTTCCTGATGTTAAGAATGATCATTCAAGTGAAATAAGCTTTAAAATCCAACCATGAGAGAAAAGAATGTGAAAGGAATCAAAGAACACTCATACAATACAAGGGAAATAATGGATCTTACAACCATTGAATATCAAACCTGCCTTTTTTATCCACACTGCTTTGACTCAAAGCCTTTTGGATTTTTTTACTATTTCATATGTAACATAAAGATCACACTATTGGCACAAACTAATGCCAGTGGTGAACAAACCATGGGTTATTAATAGGCAGCCAGCTAGGTACTATTCCTACCAAAGTCAAAATATCACATTAGGGTAGTCCTCAACTTATGACCATCTGTTCAACAACCAAGTTACAGTGGTGCTGAAAAAACGGTATTTATGCCTGGCCCCTTGAATTATGGCTGTGGCAGCATCCCTGCAGTCACACAATCAAAATCGCTTGATAGCCTGCCCACACAATCGCAGGGACTCTTCAACTCCTTCCCCTGCCTGCTTCCCCATCTTAGCCCTTGGAGCCCCTGAGTTCCATAGCTCTGCAAGGCAGCTGCTGGCCACACAAGGATTCCTTTCTGGGGTCACACGTGGCAGTTTCCTCAGACTGGGGGAGGAAGTCCTCATGTGGCCACCAGCTGCCTTGCAAAGGGCCAGGCAAACCTCATCAGAATTGGGAGCAAGATACAGGAGTCAGTTGGGAATGGTGAACTACAGGGCACTAAGGGCCTCAGAATGCAGGGGGGCAAAAGGGGCTGGGACTGGTTTAGGCTGGGGCTTCTTGCACCCATAGAAATACGGTGTGCAGACTTCCTTCCGGTGCCACCGGAGGCAACAGATGGGTCTTTGACTCGTCTGCCGTTTTGTTGATCTGGCGGCCCCTTTGGGGGCTATGGGGCTCTTTGAAAGAGCCCCCACCGGACGGACGGCTTGCAGGGGATCTGCCTGTCCCGACGGCAGTCGGGAGGCAG
>JAPKID020005571.1:0-11055 GCA_026931265.2 Tropidonophis doriae | reverse complement strand
GCTCTCATCAGCTAGCCATACCCTTACTGGGATTTGAACCAGGGCTGTATTACATGTTAGGCAGAAGCCTTAGCCACCAAGCCACCAGGTTCTCTTCCTGATCAGCTGGGACAGGAGGATAAGTATATGGTTATGGCCACACCATTGACCAAACCCAAAAATGGAGTGTGGAGGCCCCCTGCACAACCCCCCTGTGCCCTGTTTTGGCCAGCAGAGTGCTGCAGGAGGCCATGCAGGCCAAAACCGGGTGTAGGGACATTGCATGGGGGGGGGGGGGGGGAGGCTACGGCTTATTTTGGCTGCCAGAGGCACCCTGGGCCAAATCTTTGCTATTTCCAGGCTGGCCCCATGGGCCGGATTTAAGCACTATGTGGGCCGGATCCAGCCCATACCCCTTGAGATTACACCTCCATGAATTTTTATCAACAGCACCTAGCAACCACCCACAGGGAGGGAGAGAGAATGGGAGAGAGAGAGGCGGGAGAGATGAAGAGAGAGAGGGAGAAGGGATGGAGGGAGAGGGAAAGGGGGAGGGGAGAGAGAGAGACTTGTTAGTGGAACACAAATGTTTATTCAGCCTGTGGGATAACCAGGTTGGGCTGCTGGATAAACCTGTGTGTTCCACTAACAATCAGGGTCCCATAGTATGCAATGCAGCATCTCCCTTTGATGATCTTCTATCCCCATACAGGCAACAATGTGTTTTCTGTATAATTTACTTACTTTCATTGGAGATAATCTGTTGCTTTCTTCCAGGAATTCTTCTAAGGTTACCATCTCATTACTTGGAGAGGCAGATCGGTGCTTAACAGATTGCTTCTGTACATGATTGCCTTTCTGAGATGTATCATATAACAATGCACCATTCTTATTAAATGAGGAACTCTGCTTAGTGTTTGGAGAAGAAGTGGAACAAAACAGACCATCTCTAGATATGCCAGGCATATTTTTCATTAGCACCATATCTTCACTGCTAAAGCTTTCTGATCTGTCACGAATATAGTCATAAGATCCTGTATCAAGAAATTCAAAGATATAAATAACCTTTTAAAAAAGTATTTAAAAATATTTGACCCATTGTTATAAAAGGATTCGGGGCATCCTAAGTCATATACACAAATACTGCTTTAATATTTGCATTCTACAGAATCTGCATTCTACGGAACAGGATAAAAATGCAAGCCTTACTCAAAAGATTTAAGATTTAATTTATGAACATTCCGGCCTAATAATTAAGGGACTGTGGTACATGAATATTGTTGTGAAAATATCATACCTTTCAGGTTTAGAGTGGAGCTGTTAGTGGATGTATTTTCACTGCTCTCTAAGCTATCTGACCCAGACACTGCAGGAAATTTAAAAAAAAAAGAAAAAAAAACAGAAGAAAGAACAAAGAAATCAGAGATGCTTCTAGGCTGCATCAGGTTAGAAAGAAAGAAAGACAGTATTTCTCCATTGGAATAATCACCCTCTAAAACCAACTTACTGGAGGGCATGGGTCAATGCTTTGCAGGCAAGCATTTTCAGATTGGGGCAATAAAATTTCGATCTGAAAACTGCTATCGGTCTGTACTGACAGCAAAGGATAGAGGGGATAAGATGCCTCAAGATGAAACAACTGCTTATCTTCCAAGAAACATCTTCAGCAGCACCAAAGAAGTCAGTATTTCTTCTTACATTATGTTATTTTGAAGCTCAAGGACTGGAGATAAAACTTCTCTTTAAAATAGAAATTTTTGACTTCATAGCCATCTTCGTCTGTGAAGATAACCCTGAATATTTGAGGATCATTCTTCCCATCCCAAACCCAGGATCAGAATCAAAGGCAAAGAGCTTAACTTACTGTGCTGCTTGTTGGAAAGTTGTGCTGCAGAGGAATTAGCATACAGGTCATCATCTGAATTATGGCCTGAAAAATGTAACATTTTTTAAAAGGGTTGTTTGCTCTTTGGCATGTTATATATTCAGTTGGCTACTATAATGTCAATCATTATCTACAGGATTGTCTCGCTTCAAGGACATATGTCTGTCTCACCACAGATAAAGTAGATAGATCCCTTCCCTTAAACATGACCATCTGTGGATCTTTGGAAGCATGCCTTTTCCATTGCAGTCCCTGCCCTATGGGACATTCTCCCCAGGGGTGGGATTCAGTCTGTTCTGACCAGTTTAGGCGAACCATAGCTCTGACGATCCACTGGGAAGCAAACCAGTTTGCTCTGACAATCAGGAGGGCCCGCCCACCTCTATGCTTTACTTACCTCTATTCTCTCAGCTGATTTTTGCGGCAGAGCAGACTGCCACGACTCAGCTGGGTTACTCCCCAGAAGTAACATGGAAGGTAAGTTCTGTTAAAACTGTGCAAGCGCACGGAGCACACGATCACCAAATCGGTTGTTAAGCTGTCAGGATCCCATCACTGACTTTCCCCCTTGATGACCAACAGATCCAACCCTTTAATCTTTCTAGACAGCACTTAAAACCTGGCTCTTCTGCCAAGTGTTGAGATAGGGCAATGGGGTATGAGAATGTGAATACATCAGAAAAGTGTGATGGTGGCATCAGGTTTTTCTGCTTTTAGTTTTATATTGTTTTATATGGTTTTATTGGTTGCAAACCACACTGAGGTTATTTTTTTAGTTGGGTGGCTATGTAAATGTTTTAAATACATAAAATTTTCTTTCTTCTGAAACTAATAATATTTTACTGAAAAAAATTCCTATAGAATAGAATAACAGAGTTGGAAGGGACTTTGAAGATCTTCTAGTCCAACTCCCTGCTTAGGCAGGAAACTCTACACCACTTCAGACAAATGGCTATCCAACTTCCAGTGTTGGGGCATTCACAATTTCTGGAGACAAGTTGTTCCATTGATTAATTGTACTAACTGTCACAAAATTTTCTCCTTAGTTCTAAGTTGCTTCTCTCCTTGATTATTTTCAACCCATTGCTTCTTGTTCTACCCTCAGGTGCTTTATAGAATAAATTGACTCCCTCTTCTTTGTGGCAACCCCTGAGATATTGGAATACTGCTATCATGCCACACCTACTCCTTCTTTTCATTAAACTAGACATACCCAGTTCCTGCAACCATTCTTCGTAAGTTTTAGCCTCCAGTCCCATAATCATCTTTGTTGCTCTTCTCTGTCCTCTTTCTAGAGTCTCAATATCTTTACATCGTGGCAACCAAAACTGGATACAGTATTCCAAGTGTGGCCTTACCAAGGTAATATAAAATAGTATTGAGCCTATCTTCTGGAGTGTTGGCTATTCCTGCCAGCTTGATACCATCTGCAAATTTGATGAGTACTCCATTTATCCCCTCGCCCAAATCATTGAAGATAATAAGCATTCTATATACTTACCTTTTGGTCTGTTTGGTTGTCTAGAGACTGGAGCAGAGAAAGTTCTGGAACTTGAGTCCACATAGTACTGTTTAATAGCAGGATTTCTTGTATTTTCAATGTGGTCATTGCTGCCTTCGCAGTGTGAAATTCTCTTCAGATTTGAATCCCCTAACATCAAATGGAAAAACATTGAAATATTCAAAGAAGTGAGAGACAAGAGACATCGCCTTAGAAATTCATACTCCGGGAAAAATGGTTTTTAATTTCTTCTGAATTTAAAATCTTTTCAGTTATGATCAGATAGTATCTATTTCTAACCAGTTTTTAACCTAATTTCAGATCAGCAAGAATGAGTGACAGAAGACTGAATAGCACTTTACATGCATTATGGAACAGAAGGAGTTATATAGGTATCATATGATTTCGGAGAGGGGAGGAATAACTTACGCTATTCCAAGGCTAAAAAACATAAGCACAAGTGTTTTGGAGTTTTATACCAAATTAAGTGGAATTTATTAATTTTTTTAAAATAAAGTTGAGTAGGATTTGGGTTCTGAGTCTTTGTTCAATATTCATATACCCTTTAGGGATTTCTGTTGCTAATGTAATTTAATACTTCAATCCATTCCACTCTACTAAATATATTTGCTAATGAAGCAAGATTCATTCAATAATATGGGAGAGAACAGAATGCTTTCTTTTCTGGAACAAATTGTCCTACTTGAATTTTTAAAGAATGAGTTGGAAGGCATTTACATTCCAATTGTTTCAAGAGCAACGTTTCTCAATCTCAGCCACTTGAAGAAGTGTGGACTTCAACTCCTAGAATTCTCCGGCCATCATGGAATTTTCACACATCTTCAAGCGGCCAAAGTTGAGAAATCATCTCCGAGAGTGATCTACATGAAATCTAAAGTGGCACAGATAATCCAAGACGTAAAAGAGTAAAACCTCTCATTCATGGCAAAACCTGTCTAAGAGCATAACGTTTTTAAGTCAACTAAAACAGCAAAGAAAAGGCACAAACCATTCCGTGCTATTGAAGTAGCATGCTAAACTTAACAAAGCAAACCATGGCTAAAGCAGCACAAGACAAATCGTTTACATGTACTGTAGTTTCAAGCAGATAAGCATCTGTTAAATATAGTGTTCATTCGGATGCATTTAATGTTAACTGGCTAAGCACAGCTGCAACTGTGACTGTTTACTAGCAAATTACAATCAGAACAAAAATCAACTATTTTGAAGTTATTGTTGGCTTAGCATTTTAAAAAAGCAAGACATAGATTATTATCAAGCTATCTTCATCAAAGGCAGAGGTCACTGTATTTTCATGTTTACAACACAATAATATTAGACACAGGCAAGCAGCCCAATGAATATAGGAGAAATTGCAAAAATTGTTAGGTTTTTTTTAACGCAGGAAAAGATATTATTAAAAGGATGCATTGCCAGTGACAGAGCAACAAAAATCTATTTTAACATCTGGACAGGACACGAGACACATGGGCAAATCTGCAAAGCATTAGTGTAGTACACAACAGGTTCACTTACTCAGCATGTGCACCATCACCAAAAGTACTTGCAAAACTATAGGCATAGTATGTCATGCCCCATTAAAGTGTGCGGCTCTGAAGAAATATTCCACATTGTGCAACAAGGTCTTTCATTTTACTGATGGGGAAATGTTGTCTGTGTTGACTTGATTTGATCTTGGATTTAGTCTGTCTCAGTTATACGCTGAGCATCTATGACTGTATATAGAAGGGCTATAGATTTCATTTGTTCAAAAAATAAAACACTGGGAATGCATTCGCAATAAATGATAAGAGAAGAGGTTAAAATCTTTTGTTTCTGAGAAAGAAAATGATTCATTAGGAGAGGGTGGGATGTCAGAAGACGACCAGAACCGGAGACGATTAGAGAGAGATGAGTTATTCGATGGTGACTTTGGAGACTTTTCCTTGGGCTTGCTTGTGGTTCTCAAAAAGGCAATCTTTTTACGTTGAGCTGCTAAGTTTTATCACCCAGAGACCCCAGAAAAGAGAGAAAAAAGTAACAGAAATAACTAAAATATAATTTCAAGCATCCATGAAAATGTTAACATGAACAAGGACTAAGTATTTCTACAGCCATTGTTAACCAGATAAGGTTCACATAAAATAGATAACTATCTACAGCAGCCGCCTTTAGAACAGTCTTTCTCAAGTGCGATTCCACAATAGATTGTGGCTGGGGGAAAAAACCCCCACCAGATCATTTTCTGAAGGTTGCACATTAAGCAACGCTAGTTGTAGACATGTTAATTTTTATGCAGAGGATCTCCGAGGTTTGAAAAGTATTTCAAGAGCTCCTCCAGGGTGCAATACTGTTAAGAAAGGCTGCTCTAGTATTTATGATTAAACATACATTATAATTTCTTTTATGAGGTAAACATGTATTATTTGAGTTATAAAAATCAAGGCAGCTTACAATAAAATAAAAATGCAAAATACATAATATAAAACAAAAATAAAACCACACAGCCACAAGCATCATCTATACAACCAGGAGGCCAGCTCAAACCCATGGTCAGGACCCCAGGCTCAAACATAAAGTTAAGTTTTCAAGGCTTTACAAAAGGCCAATAAGGACAGGACCAATCTAATCTCGGAAGGAAGGGAATGACATTCCTAAGGCAACTGCTGTGGCAGAAAAGGCACGGGTCTTGCCAGTCAATACTCCCTAGCTCAGTGGTAGTCAACTTGGTCCCTATCGCCCACTAGTGGGCGTTCTAGCTTTCATGGTGGGCGTTAGGAGTTTTGTCCAATACTGAAGCACTTTCCTTTTTTTAAATTTAATTGGCTTCCCTTCTTTATAAATCACCATTACTGTGGAACCGGTGGGTGGTTAGAAATTTTTACTACTAACAGAGATACAAAAGTGGGCGGTAGATACAAAAAGGTTGAATACCCCTGTTTAGGAAGAAATTCAGAATTTCTGCCTAAATTATGGAGTCTCTAAAATTGTATGTAATTGTTTGTTTGTATGTTTATTTAATCTATTAACCAACTCATAAATGGCTCTGAAATGGGTTGATAGTCACAAAATACCTAAGATGAAACAATATGTGTAACAAAATAGATAATTCTTTCAAATATTATAACAGAAATCACTGTAACATAAGGATTAAATAAAATCAGATGTTCATAAGGAACACAGCCAGTCTAATGGCTGTTAACTTTCAATACAGAAGTCAAAAGTCCAAGTTCTTCACCTGGTGCACCAAAGCAAAAAATACGTATAGCAGCCCAAATAACAAATGAATCATGCACAAACAAAAATAGCTTAGTCTTTCCTTCAAATTTCACATATTTTACTATAGTTAGCTACAGATTTGTCAAAAACAAACAAACAAAAAACCTACATAACTTCTGCAAGTTTACTCTGTGGGGATGGTTGTGAGGAAAAATTGAAAAAAGTAAAGACAAGTCATTGGGTATAGGAACTTTGTAACCACATGGTCTGGTAATAAACCTAGGAAAATCAGATTGCTGCTATGCTAGCAAGTTGATGTATGGTATATTTATTTTATTTTATTTTATTAAATTTATATAACCGCGCCTATCTTCCCGGAGAGACTCAGGGCAGTGCACAGGAAATTAAAACAAGAAATACAAAACATAACAATAATAAATATGACTTAAGGCTAAAATCCAATTAAATACGATGTTATGTGCTAAAAATACCCTAAAACTATTAACCCATTTAAAATCCAATTAAAACAATTTAAAATTCAGCCTACAAACGTGGTTGTGGGGATTAGGCCAGGCTGGCAAGATGGAAGAGATGTGTCTTCAAATGTTGGCAGAAGGAGCGGAGGTTTGAAGGCATATTTATTACATATTTATTACATTTATGTCCTTCATTTATTACATTTATATCCCACACCCATCTCCCTAGGGACTTGGGGCGGCGATATAGAGATGCCTTTCAGGGTGGCTGTCAATCTTGGGGGCCCTGGGTTTAAACTTCTATTACAGAAGGTCTTTGGGACCATACGGAAGGAAACAGTGAAGAAAAGAGAAAATGTAAACAGTCCAAATACAAACATCAGGATGTAGCTGCTCCAGGATTGTCAAGGAAGAAGATAAATTCCTGAGGAAGGAAGAATGCAATGTTTGATGTTCTAATGCAGATGCTGTTGTTCTAGTTTTAGATAGATTTAAATTGCTAAAACTGAACACTGTGCATAAGAAAGAATTCCTCCCATGGGGAAAAATGTTTCTTTCTCTCTCATTCACACTTGGTTGAGGTTCCCAATGAAAGAACATCCCATATTTGAAAGTGGCAAAAATGCTTTTCTAGAGATAAGAAGTATGCTGAGGGAGAGTTGATGGAACATTGGCGCTGTTCCCAAAACCCACTTATCCCAGGCAGACACTAACCCTTATTGATGGTTCTGCCACCACACAATTGCATTCAACGACTCATTTTCTTTTTGTTAAAATACGGGATTCCTATTCACTTAGATGAGACAGCCAGTCTGGTGTGGTGATTAGCCCACTAAACTAGAAAGCAAAAGACTCTGAATACTAGTCTGGCTTTCAAAATGAAGCCAGCTGGGTGACTTTGAGCTAGACTCTCAGCCTTAGCAAGAGGCAATGGCAAACCACTTCCAAAAATCTTGCCAAGAAAGCTGCAAGGACTAATCCAGGCAGTCATCAGTTGTTATAACTAACATGAACACACAGAGAGACAGACAGAGACAAACAGACAGAGAAATCACTTAATGCAGAACATTTTTTCTCCCCGGATTTTTTTGCATCAGAAAGTACTGGCAATGCTGCATTGCATCACTAGTCTTGTCCCCATTGACCAAGCAGGCAGCACTAGGCTGAGTTAGTACAATTAATCAGGAATTGGGAAGTGGTTTTGTACTACTAAGCCTTCTTAGTGAGTTCCATAATGGGGTTGTTTTTTAAGCTCTTCTTCTCTTCCAACTCTTTTTTTTTTCTTGGAGGATTAGATTGACTGAGTTTTGATGTTTCCATGGCATGGCAAAATGAATGGAATTTGCTTAACTCTACCAAGGACTTTTAGATATAGTTCACCAGGTCAATTGGCCCTTTTTGATGTTCCCCTAACACACTCATTCTACTGCAGACACATTAACCCAGTTGGTAAGTGTGCTCTGAAAGAGGGCCACTTTGATGTCTTTGGTTTGGTCAGTAGAAGTAACATCTTTCAAGTGAACTTTAAAAAACCCCTAAAGAGGATCCAAGGAGGGAAAAGGAAACTTTTCTTAAACAAGCAAAGCATTGGTTCAAAGGAACATACCAAGGTTGGACAATGTATCTATTATTAAGACTGGACTGTGGGGAAATGTGTGTATTATTTTTCCAAATCTCAATGTCAGGAAACAACCATGAAAGGCAACATTCCCATTTCTTGTCAATTACATTTTCTAAAATCACAAAGCATTAACACATTCAGATTCCTACAAAGCTTCACAAACATCATACAAAAATACTATAGTTATTTCACTTCTATACTAAAGACTTAGGGACGCAGTGGCACAGTGGCTAAGAGCTTGTTGATAAGAAAGGTCAGCAGTTCGGCGATTTGAATCCCTAGCACTGCATAACCAATTGAGCTCCCTACTTGTCCCAGCGTCTCCCAACCTAGCATTTTGAAAACGTGAAAATGCAAGTAGAAAAATAGAAACCACCTTTGATTGGAAGACAACAGCATTCCGTGTGCCTTTGGCATTTAGTCATGCCAGCCACATGACCACAGAGAACGTCTTCAGACAGCGCTGGTGCTTCACCTTAGAAACGGAGATGAGCACCACTCCCTAGAATGACTAGCACATATGTGCAAGGGGAACCTTTACCTTTTACTAAAGAGTTTCTTTACAGTAACTCCCATTGCAATTGATGTTTTTACAGGTGAGCACAATAAGTCTCATAACAATTCAGTAGTACAGCTTTCTTCAACTTGACTTAGATGGAGGATGATGGTAGTTGCACTCTAACATATCAGGGAAACATCAAATTGGGTAAGGCCACCATAAGATGACATGCTATTGAATGTCATTTCTAACATTAATAAATCAAAAATATGCTTTAGATACTTTTTGAAATGCCGTTTTGATAAGAGTACACTATGTAAGGTACTCAGACTAAGAGCTAAGGAAGCTTCTTGGATGAGAAGCAAAATGTCTTCAAAGAAAGTCCAGTTGCCTCTTGAAAAAGCACCTTTGGAACAGTACGTTATGTACTGTTAATGGAGAAAATGGATAAAACAGCCTCCCTGGGAGACTTTTCCCCAATGTGGTATTCTTTTGATGTGTTATAGGTCAGCTACAATAATTTCTTGTTAGCATGACCAATGGTATGTGGAGAGCACCAGTTCAGAGAAAACATAGTACATAATGTGGCTGAGCCAACAGGGTAAAAGTCTGGAGATCTCAAACCTCTCTCTAAAAGATATCTTATTCTATATAAGCTGGTATTGTTTCCTTGCCTTTGAGTAGTAATAGTTTCTGCTACTACAACTTCCAGTATCCTCCAAGAAGTCCCCCTATGTCTGGTGTATGGGAGATATAGGGTTCTTATGACTTGTGTGACTCTACTTGCAGTAAAAAGATAAATGTCAGAGAAACAATAACTTCTCTAGTCAACACTAGCCTGTAGCAATGTAGCATAAGTAAAGGTAAAGGTTCCCCTCGCACATATATGCTAGCCATTCCTGTCTCTAGGGGGTGGTGCTCATCTCTGTTTGAAAGCCAAAGAGCCAGCCCTGTCTGAAGAGTCTCCGTGGTCATGTGGATGGCATGACAAAATGCCGAAGGCCCATGGAGTGCTGTTACCTTCCCACCAAAGGTGGTTCCTATTTTTCTATTTGCATTATTACATGCTTTTGAACTACTAGGTTGGCAGAAACTGGGACAAGTAACAGGAGCTCACTCTGTTATATGGTGCTAGGAATTTGAACCGTCGAACTGCCAGCCTTTCTTATTGACAATCTCAGCATCTTAGGCACTGAGACACTGCCTCCCAGCAATGTAGCATATACATGTCTAATTAAAATTTGAGATATTCCTTCCCTCTTTTGGAAATCAATCTCATAAAAGATGAACAAAAGCAAACTATTGTAAAAAAAAAAAAGTATATGTGAAACCAGATTTATAAAAAATGCATTCAATTTTTTTTGTCAAATTTGAAAGCAAAATTATCTGCTTCTTTTTCCTGGACCTTCCTTGACTTTCTGGCAATTATTCTAACCAATTATCAAAGCTTTTGGGAAGACCATGTATTCCATTTGCTTTCCCAGCTCAAGTACAGTTTAAGAATACTTTTTGCTGTTTTCCCAGAGTTCTGCCTTTGTTGTCCTTTAAAAAAAAAACAAAATATGATTGTTTGCCTATCTAGGAAGGAAGGAGTTGAAGGAATCTTCAGCATATGTGCTAAAGGCCATGCCTCAGTGAAGATGTACTGTATTTTTCAGAGTATAAAATGCACCCTTTTCCCTTCAAAAAAGAGGCTGAAAATCTGGGTGTCTTATACATTGAATACAGCATTTCTTACCTCCCAAAACCTTGCCCCCTTCATGAAAATGTCTGTGTATAGCTTGTAGGAGGCTTTCAGAGAGTTCTTGGGGGCTGGGGAGGGCAGAAAAAAGTATTTGCATTCTGCAAACCTCCCCAAAAAAGCCCATTTTTTGC
>JAPKID020005569.1:0-11056 GCA_026931265.2 Tropidonophis doriae | reverse complement strand
CCGGCCTAGGATAACCCCCCGACAATGAGTTCTAGCACGGAAATTTTAGTTAGGGTTTTAAAAAGAAATGGGTTTTATCACGGGATATTAACTATTTAATAATTTTTAAAGGTATTTACATTGTTGTTTTTGTATTGTTTTTATGATTGCCTTTGCGCCGCCCTGGGTCCTTTCCAGGAGAAGGGCGGGATAGAAATCCAATAAATAAATAAATAAATAAATACTATTTCAATCACAATTAGTATTCTTAATAAAACTGTAGCAAGTCCACTGATTGCAATCTGTGAGCTGTCTCAGACACACACAATCTCTTTACTGTGGACAAAATGAACAATAGCAACTTACTGTTTTGTTAAAAGTCAAGGCACAGATGGCAGTTTTTAGTTGAAAGCAGAAGGAAATGGCAGCCATCCAATATTTTTTCATATGTTTGTCCATTCATCAACTCTTGATTAAATAATATAAAAGTTTTAGACTATATTAAAATGTCTATAGTAGTATCTAAAATTTTACAAACCAACTCAAAAAGCCTAGCTGAAAAGGATGGTCTTAGTTAGCTTAAAGGTAGACTGAGTGGGAATGCAATTTAGTGTAGAAGGCTTTCTCGCATACGGCCAAGAACCAGATCTCTGAAGTTGCAGCGATTTTTATGAATGCCTCTCATGTCAATCTACTGTTTTACAGGTTTATCTATTTCAAAAAATTGAAGTTGTAGTTAGTCCTAAATTGGCTAGGGTTTAACATATTTTAATTACTTTGAGATTGAGATGGCACACAAGTTCGGAAAGTAATTAATTAAAAAACCCTAGAAAATAATTTGCACCCTTTTTAGGCTCCTGCTAAATGTACAATTCATCAAGGACACAACATAATCCTAGTATAATGCACTGAAAAGCAATCTAGCAATCACATTTATACAAACTGAATTTTGTAACAGCTTTCAAGTTATCAACTATGGTCAGCATAAGTCACAAGAATTTTCCTTCTCCTTCTTTTCTTCTGATATAATGTTTCAAAATGAGCTTTCAGAGACATTGATGATTTTAAGCCACATTTTAACCCTTTGTAGGCATATGCTGAAATCAAAATGTTCATCATATGTTTCCTAAAAAATAGAAAGATAAGTTGCTGATTTTAGGAAATGATCTGTTTATATTAATATGGATCATAATAACAAATCCATCTTCTTGTAAAATTGTATTTTTGAAGATTTTTCTTTTTTAAGTATGCCAAAATATACATTTAAACAGTTATCTGAATGTGTAACATTTTAAGATTGATGAAACACTCTAAGAAGATCTTAAAAACTCATGTTTTCTTTTCCTAATCATCAACACATCAGAAAATTTGGGAAAACCTACAACTTCCTAACTTTTTTATTGATAGTAGCTATTTTCAGGCCTCCACATGTATGAACCAAGGATACAAAAAAAATAATGTTATTGTGAGGCAGGGGTAGTGGACTCCAGAAGGTATGGTATTACTTTGCTGTTCTGTATATTCCTGGATACTGAAGAGTGCCATAAAACAGAAGCCAATATAATTATCAAAATACTAAGAGTTATTATTAATTTAAAAAATATTTTTTTCATTTTTAATATCATCATCATACCAGTACTACTATGACTAGAATTTCTACAACAAAGCTTAGGATAACAAAAAGGTGGCAGTTATGCAGTAAAAACTAATTCCATCAATTCTTCCTGAAGATATGAGTTACTCTAATACGTACCGTTGTTCTTGTCCAGAAGATAAGTGGCAGTTAAAGCTTAATACATTTATCTACCATCATTTTTCTCTCACAATTCTACCTGCTTCAATTTTCATTGCCTCAACCAAGTACTGAGCAAGATAGGTTTTTCTGCAAGGATTCTTGTAGAGCACCCATTTGTTAATTAAATCAGCTTGATCTTTATCCATTTCACCACAGTTGTTGGCTTTCAGAGAAGCTGCAGATGGAGAGATACTTTATTATTTTTATTGCTACTCTTTTCAGTGTTTGCTTATGATTCCTAAAACATACATACAATAGCCCCAGTTATGCTGCAGATTTAATGAACACAATCCACTGTTAAATTCCAATGAACATAGTCAAGTGTCAACGCAAAGAGAACAGTACTCTATTCCTACAACTCTAGAGTTAGAACCAATCTCATATATCAACAGATGAACCACACAGAATTACAATAGGTGGATCATCTGTGGATCAAGTACTGCAGTTCTTGTCATATGGAGAACATTCTAGACAGCCTATTTAATATGCTAACAAAATAATTAATCAAAAACTATGTACATGCACTCTGCATTATTTGAAGATAATGATACCACTATTTGATACCTACTGCTTGTCAGAACAAAGCATGCTGTGCACAGAATCTACAAAGGATAAAGCTCAGTGCCAGAATTGCCTGTTCTAGTTCTTTTAAGTTACAAAGTTATTTGTAGTCCAGAAATAAATATACGTCTGACCTGTTCAACAAACAGAAAAAGTACTTTCTGGCATAGCAGTGGTATTTAACTATTTGAATTTTAAGAAAAGATCCTGTAAATTTTGGAAAATAAAGTTCTTTTTTGTTTCTTTCAGTTCACCATGAAACACATGTCGATTGAGATGCTGTAAGAATGATTTCAGTATATTCCCAACTCCATTGTGATTCCCAAAACACAGGAAATGAAAGAATTAATTTATTTTAGCCACTCTGCTACTCAAAAATGCAACGCTAATTATTCTCATAAAAAATATTTTTTTCCAAAAAAATTCTTATTTCTTGTTTAAAAATATAACATTATTCAAAAAATGCCACATCATAATGATATGAATACTAATCAACAGCAGCAATGGGGTTGCAAAGTCAGCACTACAACTATGTTTACGCTATGCGGTGCAGTCATGTATCATCTGCATAGCAATGTTATGAATATTTCATGTGATAAGCTTTCTAAAAAATTGAGAGCTATTTCCATTTACTCTTGATTTGACACCCATCTCTTAAAGAAAGGCCCTAGTTTTATGAATAGAGACAATGTTTGACTAATACTAGTAGAAATAATTTACAGCCTATGGCAGATCTAGTTACATGAAGTTTTTCATGAAGGACTATTTCTAACTTTCAGAAGGGGCTTTCCTTGGGATGTTCCCTTTAATTGTGACATGGAATAACAACAAATGTACTTAAAAGGAATTATTTGGCCCGGGGCCAAAAGCAATACATTCACATCTCATAATTTTCCGTTGGCAATATTCAATGATTCTAAATATCTGAATTGTCATATTCCATATACTGTATACTGCTTTTCCTAGAAGTTATTATTATTTAGCTTATGATGAGAACATGTTAAGCCACATGCTAGCACAATATTCAGCTGTGAAATACAGAAAGCCAAAGCTGTTGTTTGTAAGGTTTCTAGCAGTAATCAATGAAATAAAATAAAGGTGGCTAAGCTCCAGGCATAATGATGCAACATCACAACATTACTACATTATTTGTTTTGGATGGGTACTATATTGCTGTACATAAAGTGCTCAACATGTACATTTTTAATCAGCTTTAAGATGTTTATAAACTTTGGTTGGCAGGAGCTAATGCCAATATATTCTGCTGACTGAAAGCAATCTATGTGCCTTTAGGTACTGACATCCAGTATTCCCTTCTGGTGTTTATTGGGATGAATGTTGTTAGATCCATTGCCTGACTATGTTATAAACTTGGAGAATAAAATAGATCAGGGACGTCAAACTCAATTACATTGAGGGCTGCATCAGGGTTGTATTTCATCTCAGGGGGATCGGGTGACCGTGGCCAGAGTAGACATGGCCAGCTTGACGTCACTCATGTTGGGGGAATCTGTGGTGGCCTGAGTGCTCTGCCAGCGAAAATGGGTCACCAAGCTCTAATTTCAGCTATGATGGCCTCCTGCATCTTTCTGCCAGCGAAAACGGAGTTTTCCCTGCCAGAGGCACTGTGGGCTAGTCCTTTGCTGTTTCCTGGGTGGCCCTGGAGGCCAGATCTAAGCACCCCATAGGCCAGATTTGCCCCGTGGGCCTTGCCTTTGACACCCCTGAAATATATTCTCCAGGAAGAATTTATTTCCTCTTTCCCAATTTCAAACCAGAGAGATGGCAGAGACCTAGAAATCAAGAGATTGGTCTTGATCATAAAAACCTTCTTACCAATCAATTTAAGTCTACAATTAATTTATAATTATTGATCACAGTATGCTGAAAGTTTAGATTTTAGCCTGTTCTTGAATGTTACAAATTAGCTGATTAAGTCCCTAAGTTTTAAAGTTGATACAAATGGAATGTTGACAAAATATTGTAAAAAGAAGAATTTGCCTCTTCATCAAATGTTGCCATTAGGGGAAAGAGAGCACACATTTCCAGTCGCAAATCACTGATTTATCAGAATATAAACTGCTGCTCCCTCTAACCCTCTTCTCAGAAGACCCTTTGCAATATTCAATTTACTCTTGTCCTTTCGTCTCAATAGATGATCTTAAATCCAAGCTAAGCAATGGACTGGAACTCACCAACATTTTTCAAAGAAAATGTATGTAATCCATCTGAATCCAGAGGCATTCTTGGAATAAAAGATGTTGGAAGCTGATGCTTTGTTAATAGAATGCCAATTTCTAATTAATTTAAATTACATTATTTTTCAAAAAGTATTAGGAAGTTTGGCCGGACAGAAAGGCATATCTCAATTAAATTAACACCAGGCATAATGAAGCTTTAGTAGTTCCATTTGTTCATGTTTTACTATACCTGGCTGTCAAAAAAGCCCTACCAGAAATTTTCTCATCAATAAAAATATGAATAATATTGCTAGATGAGGCAGGACAAGAAAGGGATATTTTAAATGGGTAGTTGGGGGAGATAGTAACAAATATCCATTAATTTTATTTCAGCAGTATTTGCTAATCAGCTGAGAGGTTATTTTACAAGTGCACTTCACATTCAATTGAAATAATCTTCCTTTTATTAAAGATTAAAAAAAAACCTGTTGCGCCCCCCTCCCCCCTCTCTTACAAACATAGATCACATCTAAAGAAAAAAGAATAAATTCCAGGGGCCTGTACAAGTTTTATTGTTAAAAAAATAGCCTAACCAACTCAAAGAAAAGCATATTATTCTAAATCTATTTTTTTACCTCTTACCTATTTGTAGGAGATTATTACAGATGAATGCAACATACTTTGTGATGCACTATTAAATTTTGTTCTTCAATTATTTGGAGAATAAAAAGAAGGTTGAAATCCTCCTTATATGAGAGTATAAAATGGATCCAGTCATATTTTATGTACCATATCTGTTTTTCATGTTAATCCAGCTGCATATCTGCCCTTATGAAGAAAACGAGTATTGTGTAATTGATGCATTTTATACTCTCATTCTCATAATGATATCACTCCAAGTAATATGTCATACTGACATTAAAAAATATAAGAACAGCCCTTCAAGATCATCTTACATTTGTATTTTATTTTTCAGAGTAGCCAGCCATATATCTCTGCTTGCAGAAAAGATATGGAGACTTAGCCCTTGCTTCTGCTTTTTCCCTGCAAGTGATATTTGGAAGAATACCACAATATATCAAAGAAGATACTGAATCTTCAATATATATAGTCTTTGATAGATCTATCATTCGTAGATTTGTCCAATTCCCCTTTAAAGCTATTACTACATCTTGTGACAATCAGTTTCTCAGCTTAATTTATGAAGAAATGCTTACTGTTAAATGCTCTTCCAAGCAGTTTCATTGGATAGTCTTTGGCCGTATTGTTTTGAGAGGACAAATTCTTTTTATCTACTTTCTCTATCACATACCGGTACATAGTGTTATACCCTTTGATCATATCTTTCTTCACTGTCCTTTTTCCCAAACTAAGGAAATCCCCAAAGTCCTATTTGTTTCTCATGGAATATCCATTCAAAAACGTATCAATAATTTTGATAACCTCTTCTTCATTTTATAGCTCTATCCTAACATTTTACAAATATGCTACTACGAAACAGACATTGTTTTCAAATGAAGGCATATGGCAGATTACATATGTCAGGGTTCTAAATAGAATCCAAAAGTAAATCAGAGTCCAAGGCAAAGTATTGCTCACAGTTCCAATTTATTAAGAGAGCCATGTTGGCACATTTGGGGAAAACCATCACATGGTCCAATCCCTAATGTAAATTACATTTATTCTCCACCTGGATACAAGTAACTTGACTAATATTAATTCAAACACATTTTAAGACAGACACATTGTCTGTAACGTGTTTTCACAATGAATTTTTTTCATAGCTTTTGAAATATACAGCATAACCTGAGTGGGAAGGGTGTTTCATTTTGATAATCTTTAATACTATAAAGCTAATACATTTCTGTCAATGTAATTTCTCTAGATTTTGTAATCTACAATAATTATAGGATCTACATTGGCTTGTAAATGAGATCTTTCTACACAGTTGTAAGCACAACCATACTATTATGTATTAGTCTGCTAGTGTAGATTTCATATTTTAATGTATTTTATATTCTTAGCCCATTATTATTATTATTATTATTATTATTATTATTATTATTATTATTATTATTTTGCTTGTGGTTTGTATCATCTTTAAAACAGCTATGATACTTAGTATTAACTACGTATGCATTCTTCAATTTGTAGGAAACTGCTAAATTATATTAAAATGGAGCCATCTGAACCTGTATTTGGATATTGAACCCATGTTTGATTTCTATGATTGAACAGATGAAATAAAAGAATGCTATTCATATTTTCACCCATAAATAAGTCCTATACTAAGATAGCATAGCTGGATACCCATGGTTTGCTGCTTATGACAATTTTTCACACTTATGACAAAATTGTAGCATCCCGATGGTCTTGACAACTCTCATTGTCAACATCACTAACAAAGTATATCTGGAGAAATGAAGGCTGCTGCTGAGGCCCTGCCATGATACTCCCTATCCTGTGGTAGACCTGCTCCTGCACTTTGAATGTTGGCATAAGATTTCCCTTTTCACCTCTCTGGATCCAAAAGATGTCATTTTGAAGCAGCAGTTGTACTTCTGGGCAGTCTTTTTCCTTTAACTGGTGTTACAGTAGGAAGAGATTCGTCTGAACTAAGGAGATCAGTGTAAGAAGTGAGTTGTGCTGGGACACTATGCAGGGGAAATTTGGTTCACAATCCATTGGCTCAGTGGTGTTCAGTGATTGAAACACATGAGGGAACCTCTCTCCCACTGCCTTGAGTTCAGAAGCAGTTCCATAGGTGGACGGCATAAACATTTTGGTTAGGTAGCGATGTTTAGTACTATAAGGAGCCCCAAATTGCTCCTGACTGAAGGAGTGGCAACTTGCCATGGCTTATTTGCCCTAGCCATCTGACTCTGGCTGACTTGCCTGTCCAACTCACCCATCACTCCCTGCAGGACAACTTATCATAGCCAACTTGCCATAGGAAAATTCAACTGAAGAGAGGGACAAGTGAATTGCAGTTGGCCTTGTCTTGCTTTAGGTTTGAACTTTCTCAAGTTAGAAGTTCTCAAGGTTGAGGTGAGCTGCAATTCTACTTGCCCCTCTCTTGAGTTATCCCACACTGAATTGTTTTGAGGCTAGTTGTCCCATGGCAAGTTGGCTGTGGTGAATTGTAATTACTCTAGATTTTGTAATATTCAATAATTATAGGATATACATTGGTTTGTAAATGAATTTTTTCTACACAATTGTAAAGACAACCATACTGCATATGGTTGACAGAGATAATAAGGTTACAAACTTTTCCTGCAGGCAGCTACAATGAACACACATTTTATAAGTCTAAGGCCAGATCAGAACTTTTCAAACAGCTAAATGCAATTTGAGAGTGCAATAAAATATCATTAAAATAAATCACCTATGTCTGTTGTTGGTCTAAACTACCAAGTGAGGTTTTATGGCTTCAGCACAGAATTTAGCTATTATAAAAGTAATCCTGCTATGAGTCCATCTGTTATTCCTTTTGAGTATTCTTCTCCTATGCTTCCTATACCAACTCTGTAAATACTGTAATACAGTTAATTAAAGGAGAAACAGTTTTTAAAAAGACAAAAATTTATCTGTCTTCCAGGCCTTTACTATAAAATGGGGAAATAGCTTAGACTCTTCAATTGACCAATTTTGCTTGTTTACTCAAGAGGTCAAATAGGAAAATCAGGAAAGCCACCTGTTTGTTTTGAAACTGCCAGTGATGTCAGTATTTTTAATTGAGAAATTCTGTTAAAGAGGGTAATCACATTTCCTATGCAGACTACATGCAGTGGAGAAAGCTTCCATTCAAACATCTTCCTTGCACAATAGCTTGAATTGTGGAAACCAAGAGGGAGGGAGGGAGCAGCTGTAATCAGAAACTGACTTAGTTTCCAATATGCATAAATATCATAATAGAAAAGGTAGAAAGAAATGGGTTTGCTTAAATCAACTAGACTCAATCAATATCTAATCCAATTCTATTTCACCCAGTTCAATAATTTCAAGGAAAAATCTACAGCCATGTCATCCACAATACTAAGAGTTAAGTTGCCTTTGTCTCCTTAAGTGTGTGAGCTTTATTTCATTTAATATTTTGTTTCTATTATCTCACAATAAATGATGAAAAATCTTGCTTACATTTAAAGTGTCCTTGTAAAGAGTTTGCATTGTATTAGGTTATGGATATTGTTTTTATCAGAGGATTATATCAAAAGAGTAGCCAACCTAGAAATATTGTGTTTTTTATCAAATTGTTAAATTAATTTTAAATCTCCTGCTTGTCAAATGTGGCTTACAAGGCTAATGGATATATCCATCTCTTTATGGAATAATGTACAATTTAATATAGAAAAGTAAACTATTTTTTAAAATCAATTTTTTACAACTTCAAGTTTTATTAAGTCTTCTATTGAATTACCAGCCAGTCTGAACCTGTTTCGCTTTTTCATGATCAAGTAATATTAGATGATGGTGCCATCTGTTGTTTTTTAAATATAAAGCATTTGAATAAATTAAGTGTAAACAAGCATAGTGTCTTGATTAGAATTATATCAGAATAATAAAAACCATTACAATGAGTTTGCTATGTTAGCTTGCAAGCATGTTAATTCATTGAATGGGAAAAGAAGACAGGGAGGCAGATAGGCATTAATATTCAAAGTATAAAGTAGCATTTTTGGGTATAGAAACTTCAATAAAATCGAACTTCTATAGTTTCAAAATTAACCATAAGAAGAAGCCAAGATATTCTTGGTTCATGTGGGATCATGACAGATTTGGGAGTGAAAAGTATGTTGGAGGTTTTTCAGCAGATAGTTCTTTTTTAGCACACCAAGAATGATGGCAGAAGAGGGTCGTCCCATTTTCCTCATGAGTAGAAATGGCCTTCTTTGTAAATTATTGAAAAGCTTCAATATATTTGGATGAAAAAAAAATAGGCCAATGATGATTGATAGTGATACTGATTCCTTTGTGTTGTCCCAATTTAAAATAATATGCTACTACCAGAAGTAAAGAATTCGTAGAAGGTACCCAACCCAATTGCCAACCTTGTTTGGCGTTTCATTTTGCATGTCCTCTTTCCTTTTGAATATATTTTCACTTGTGAGTTCTTGAAATCTATTTCTGAATTACTCTAATTGTGGTTTAGAACAACAAAACAAAAACTGCTGTCAAACAACAATGTTAAAAACCAGATATTGAAGTGGGCTTTATTTTATGTGCCATCAGATTGGTGTCAGTTTTTAACCAAGATAGATTTTGGTTAAGATAAATAGATTTTGTAGCAGAATTATCTATTCCCAACTGGTCTTTCCCATTGCCCAATATAGTGCACCCATTGCCTCTATAATTGAATCCATCTGTCTTTTTCTGAGTCATTGTCTTTTTCTTTCTTTCCACTCTTTCCAGCATGATAGATTTTTTCAGAGCTAAATCTTTGAATGTGTCCAACATATAATTTGAGTCTGGCCATTGTGCCTCAAATGATAACTCTGATTTGCCCTATGATCCAAGTGTTTGTTTTCTTGCCTATCTATGTATGTTTTCATATTTTATATTATTATTGTTGTATACATATATTATTGTTTTATACATATATTCATTTTTTAAAAATATTTTAGCTATGTTTATTTTCAGGAGTTTTCTCCAACATCAAAGTTCAGAAGCCCAAATTTTTTTACAGTCTACATCAATTTCCATTTTCATACACAGTGACAGAGAAAAACAGTCCAATTCTGACCTTTGCAAGTAGCCCTGAACTCCTGCAGAGTATTTTGCATTTGCTATTGCCACTAAAGGGATCATCTGTCTCTAGCATCTTTCTGTATTATGGCTACCCAATATACATAGATTTCTGCTTGCTATAATGGGGCAGCTGTGACAATCTTAAAGCTTTCCACGACCCTCCAGGGATTATTTACTGTCATTATACACCCCTGGCATTCTTTGATCATCCTACCTAAACATCACACAAACACACACACACACACACCTACACAGAGCTACCATAATGAGGCAGCACAGCAGGACTTGTGGAAATTGAAGTGGATTTACAATTGCACATTATGGTTGGGAGGCTTTTGATTTCAAACTATTGGCAATATTTAAATAAGTACCTGATGCATTCAGAGTACACAGATAGACTTGATATACAGCAGTTTGCTTAGTGACCGTTCAAAGTTACAATAGCATTGAAAAATATGACCTGTGATCAATTTTCATAGTTACGATCTCTGCAACATCCCTATGACGATGTGATCAAAATTCAGATGCTTGGCAACTGGTTCATATTTATTACCTTTGCTGTGGTCATAAATATGGGACATCTGACCACTTTTTGTAACCTTCTGACAAGGAAAGTCAATGGGGAAGCCAGATTCACTTAACCAGGTTCCTAACTTATCAACTACAGTGATTCACTTCACAACTGTGAGAAGAGGGAGTCAAACTATTCTCCAAAACACCTGAGGGTAGGACAAGAAGCAATGGGTGGAAACTAATCAAGGAGAGAAGCAACTTAGAACTGAGGAGAAATTTC
>JAPKID020005568.1:0-11056 GCA_026931265.2 Tropidonophis doriae | reverse complement strand
TTATGGACTTAAAGCTCAACCAGGCCTCATTTCCGGGCCTTTTGAATTAGATTTGTGCTACTTTTCAAATATTAAGTACCTTTGGAACAGTAAGATTTTATCTTTATCTGAGTCTCCTTCTCCTTAGTGCAGATGGTTTTAAATGCAAATTTAAGGACTTGGAAATATTTATTTAGAATAAACAGAAAAAGGGTGTTTGAAGTATTGATTTTGGAAATGTAAAAATGGACCAAGTGACCAAATAGATTTGAAATAAGACTTTGAAATTAAATATAGGACATTTCTGTTGTTTGGATTCCTCAGGAAAAAAGAGAAAAACCTAGACAAAATTAAAGATTACAATCAAAGGGGAAGAATATTTAAAATCAATTCACGAATACAGAATGGAGCAAAATGCTTCAACATTTTTGAAGGATATTTATGAAAAATGGATTTAGAAGTTAATTTTAGATAGATTAGATAATTTTATTGCAGTCATTACACAGCACAAGAAATTAATTTTAACAATTTTATCATGGATAGATTATGTGTAAAAGATATTACAGTAGAGGAACAAACTATACCAGACAAGACTAAAATTGATTTAAATGTAGATTTTAAAATTATAAACTACAAGAATGATATAAGAAAGGAAGATATAAGAGTCATAGTTAGAATGCAGTATTGCAGACTACTTCTTCTGACTGCTGGCTGCCTGCAATTTGGAAGATCAAATCTCACCAGGCTCAAGGATGACTCAGCCTTCCATTCTTCTAAGGTGGGTAAATGGGAACCCAGATTGTTGGGGGCAATATGTAAAGTTGGTTTATTTGTTCAAGGTTAAAATACAGATATAGAAAAGGCAGCTATAGGTTCAGAACTTCCAATTTAAGAACAATCTCTAAATACAAAAAGGCTACCTATTAGTAAAAATGATGGATGGTATTCTCCTTTCTTAAATTGACAGAGCACTGAAGCCACACAGTGCTTTCAGGAATCATTGAAGTGGAATGTTTGAATGTGCAGGCTGTTTTTGTGGCTTCAGTGATTCATCAGCTTAAGAAAATCAATGCTGGCCACAATTTTTAATAATAGGGAGTAATGTATAAAAACAAGTTCTCACTTACGTACGAATCCAAGTTAAAGATGGAGTTAGGAATAAAGCTAGTTCATAACCAGGGACTGCCTATAGATAACTCTATCTGATAAAGCTTAATGGACTTTTGCTGGCCAAAAATGAATGGTGAAGTTTCAAGATTTTTGTTTATAGATAATAGATGAGGTATGGGAAGAAGAGACCATTTGTTATATTTTAAGGAAAGATGAGAAATTAATAAATAGTTTATACTTGTTATGATAAAGGGGTAAGTTACTTCTTTATATATTTCTTTTTTGTTTCATCTTCCCTTTCCATTTTTTTAATTCTTTTCTCTTTACGTTTCTGTATATTCTATTTTTTTCCTTTTACTCTTATTTTTGCTACTTTATATTACTATTTATCTGTTCAATTGTAATATTTAATACAATTATTATTTAAAAAATGGAATAGATAACATATAATGTACTGTTGATCTAGGGCTTAAATTTTGTTATATGATCTGAAAAACATAGATCATCTGTTGAGAAAACATTCATACATACAGTACATAAATTTTATAGATTTGATCAAATACACACCACACCACTCTTGCAGCTGAGTCAGCAATCATAATTATGTATTGCCTGAATAAGTAGTTGCTATACAGAATTTACTGCCAATCTACTTCATCTGGTGACCCCAATTTCCAACTTTAAAGGATTTGATTATTATTTTTTTACATCATAACAATTGACAGCTCTACATTGCCATAAATAAAATTCAGGCATGCCTAAATCTGACTGAAATTAAAGGGTTTAAAAGCTTAATCATGAACGCTTGAATTCTGGCTTTAGTGTATCTGACTTATTTTGTACAACTGAGCTAACTGACTTTGGTAAATAGCTTTGGATTATTCATTTTCAGCCTCAGCATAAAGTTAATTCAAAAAGGTTCCTTCAGGAATTATAAACTGCCACTGCATACCCTTGATTATAATTCATTGCAAACATTTCCCCCCAAGTTTAATGTAAAATGTAAAACATTCAAATATTTCTTATTAATTCTCCAGCTCACATGGCAGACCTAGCATATAAATCAAAAATCAAAAAGTTATTTTTAAATAAATTTATTTTGGATGTCTTTGCTACCTGATGGACCATAGCAAAAATAAGAGAGGCAGCTGAATATATAGAGGGAATAACAGATTAGATTGTACATGACTTAATTTATTATTCCATTTATTTAAAAATATTTATTAGCTAGGCTATAGTTTATTCCCTTGCTATGATGAATTGTGATGACATGTCTTGCATTCATCTTAGATTTTTATTCAGCTTCAAGGCATAAATATTATCAGGCTTACCAAAGAAGAAAACATATTTTTTCCGTGCTCTTCACTAGTTGATGTTAAGCAGTATTAAGTGTTAAACAGATCCTAAATGTAAAAGAGCAGGTTCCATCGAAAGCAAAAGAGCACATCAATTTGGTCATCCATTTATATGAATTGACTTCAGTGTTATGAATACATTATATTGATGTGCAAAATTGCACTCATGTAGAAATATACCACCCATCTCAGTTTTATATGATAAGAAACATTTGCACGCTATCCACCATCCTAATTTTTTTTTCATAACGTGGCATCACTTGGGATTCAGTAAGAAAAGTAAAATAGTAGGCAAGCTGTCTCCCAGGCACTTGCTGCAGAAGATCACAGGAATTGCTACTACCGTTACCCGTTGTTGGTAAACCCATCAAGGTGGGAAGGACATGGGATTTGGTCAGCCTAATGTACCTATGGGCCACAAGGGAACAGGATTCACTGCCCTGATGATATTTATGCCATTGTTCTATTTAATTTCTGTTGCTGCTGTTGTTAGTAGTGGAAGCTGAAACAAAAGTTTTTTCTAAGATCGGTGGGAGGTATTTGGTAGCAGGAGGCAGTCTTGCAGATAACCAGGTCCCTTGCCCCAGAGCACTTTAAAGATGGTTACTAATACCTTGAAGCGCACCCGGAAAACCACAGGCAGCCAGTGCAGCTCGCACAGGAGAGGTGTCACGTGGGAGCATCTAGACGCCCCCAGAATTCCCCGCGCAGCCGCATTCTGAACTAGCTGGAGCCTCTGGGTGCACCTCAAGGGAAGCCCCATATAGAGAGCATTACAGTAGTCCAGGCTTGAGTGACCGTGCGTCAAGGCAATGTTATTTACATTGCCTTGACTCTGAATTACACAGATTGTTCAACTTTTGAACCAACTTATCCGAGCTTGCTACATTCAATCTATTTATTTATGCTAACAGATCAACAATAGTGGGATTCCAATCTAGGCTAACAACAATTTTATTGGGAAGGTCAAATTTGACCTTTTGGCGGGGGGGGGGGGGGGGAGTTTGGCTTTTTTCTACATCTGAAATATTTTAGTCTTCAATTATTTCACCTGCTTGTAAATAAATTTGTGAAAATTGTACTTATTTTAAAAAATCATGAGTGAAATGTTCATCCAACCATGTTCCTCAGTTTAAACAGAAAGCATGGCTAAAGGAAAGAACTAACTGGCTAACCACATATAGCCTACAATAATCTTTAGTTTTTACCATTTTTCCTTTGAAAAAAAAAGATATTAACTTTTTTAGAATTATAGAAAAAGAAATGGTCTGAAATGCTAAGTTCCAATAAATCTTTTACAGAAGGATTTCAAATCAAGTAAAGTTTGTATTTTAAGCCCCTTCTCCTTGTGAATGAGTTTACACAAGCACCCATAATTATGACTGGCCGGAACAGAAATTGTTAGAAGCTACAAAAACATTTTGAAGATGTTAATAGGCTATAAAATCTGATAAAATTAAACTTAATTGACTTGCACCAAACATATTTTTTCATTATCAGACCTTCTTAGATATTAAAGTTTGAATGTGACCGAAACCTCATAAATCTAACAAAGCTATTTTGAGTTCAATTTAAGCCCCAGATTCAGCTAATTCAGCTTCAGCTGGTTCTATATATGCTGTCAGCCCTGGAGCTGTTTTCCCTTGGTGTCTTTAGGGTTGCTACAGCAGTGGCTGGGCGAGTTGTGGGAACCAGAAGGGGAAGGTAGAGATAACAAGGGTTTTGTAACCATAATAAAGTTGTTTCCCCTGGTGTTGGGCAGGCATGAGCAGAGACCAACTGGAGTTGGGATAGTGACCGAATTTGACCATGTGATGAACATGTGGATTGGGGGGGGGAGAACTTTGACTTCAATTTGGGTGGGGAAAATGCAGTGCTTTCACAATCGGGTTTTCCCCAGATATGCCAATATGACATCCCTACTAAATTTATACTTTGGAGAACATGCCTGTCACAGAATTTTGATTCTGTTGGGGATGTTACTTGGAACCCTGATACATACTGACTTTTTTTCAATCTAATACTCTATTTGCTTGCGGACTTGAGGAATGTTTCTGTAGATTACAGTTAGAATCATATGACAACATTCATTATATGTTTAATATCTATAAACCAACTTAAATAAAATAAACTGAAGCTTCTTATGATTTACCTATTCCTGTACTATATTCTATAATACAGTGTCTCATTGTGACAATTTTTAAAATACTAGAATTACAATTAAAATATTTTTAAAAGGTTCTTTTGTGTGTGCTTTCAAGTCACTGTTGATTCTTGAGACAAATTCCTGTAGTATTCTTGGAAAGATTTCAGAAGTGGTTTGTTATTGCCTGCTTCCCAGGATGTACAGCAATTAGACCAAGGTCAACTAAGTGACCTTTGTTTAGAATAATAGTGTCCTGATTTCAGTCTGGTATCTTAAACACACTAACAAAATTGTTCTTTAATTATTGTCCACCCATTACTAATCAGCTTCAAGTATTCACTACCAGCAGCATCTCCATTCTATCTGGACCAAGTTTCAGATGATTAGTTTAAAATCCATCTGATATATCTCTGATCATATCTATGTAAATTTTATTAAATCTATCATATTAAAAATATTATAAACTGAACAAACATTTTAATAACAGACTTGCCTCCAAAATTAGAAATGCATTCTCAACAACCAAATATTTTTAAATTGTGGGACATATAAGAGAAAGAAAAAAGAGGACAGACACTGGAAACTAAAAAAAAAAAAGCCATCAAGGGAATAATACTTCAAATGCCAATAAAAAGTATTTTATTGTAGGAAGCAGAATGCATTTCAGAAATAAGGACATTCAATATTTACCATTGATTTGATCCTTAGTAATTATATTTTTTCTTCTCCACCCCTCAATTTTTCAAAACATTTACCAAGGATATTTTCTCTTTGACAATAAAAAAATACATCCATTCCCCAATCTTATTTTGTTCAGTTATACATAGTAAGACCACAAAAGAATATTTTTATAAACTAAGAAAACTCATTAATGTTAGAAGACGTGTTCTTTCTTTAAGTACATTTGCCGCTCTCCTATAATCAAAAGTTTTAGCTGGTGAGCAGAAGTAAAATGAATATATTTTCTAAAAGACTTTCCTTTTGTAATTTAACTATTTCTCTTCATGTATTCAAAACATTTCTAAGAGTAGCACTGTTAATAAGAAACATTTGTATTTATAGAAACTTCTTAGAGATGTTGCAAGTCTATTGCGTCTTACATAAGAATGTAAAACAAATTAAAAACTATAATAGCTGAAATATTAAAGAAAACCAATCAACATTATTATTTTAAAAATGAGTTTAAATCAGTGAAGATTTGAAAAGTCCTGGCCTTTTGGTTCACTTAAACATTTCCTCTTTTAGTAACTCCAATGCATTGTAAAGAGTTTTCTTCTTAGTTTTTCTTTCTGGTCTCATTTCAGTATTAAAATAAAAATAAATAGTTTAAAATATATTTCTCCTGTTTTAAGTTCCAAAAGGTATATAGTAGGTTTAATGTTGTCTTTTGTCTTACATATAAATATTTTTTAATGACAATATTGTAGTGATTTATGGTTTTGGTTTGTTGTGCATCTGACAAAGGAACATATACCAGAGCTTAAAAAGTATTTGTGAGCAAACAATAATTTAGATGTTAGATTAAAACCAGGGAGACCCAAGCTGAAGTAAACACTGCTGTGGAGGCTTTTTTGACAGATCTTGGGCCAGTTTGCCTGACACTTTCTTTTATCCCTATTTTTCTACTGTGGAGAAAAAGAGATTGCTCTAAGCTACCATGAGCTCTTGAAGGAAAGGTAAGGTGTAAGTCTAGAGTGAATGATGAAGAGGAAATCATTTAACTATCCTGGCCCCAAGCTGAACACATCCATTTCAGAAGAAGTAAAGCATGGCAACCTGGCAGATTCCAGGAAAATACAATAACAGAAACCTGAAACAAAATGTAACAGTATTCAGCGTCACTGAGCATCAGCCAATGTTCATGCATTCACGCAACAGTCAAGGTGGTGCAGTGGTTACAATGCAGCACACACGTTACTTCTGCTGACTACCAGCTGCCTGCAGTTTGGCAGTTCAAGTCTTACTTGCTCCAGGTTGACTCAGCCTCCCAATCCTTCCAAGGTCAGCAAAATGAGAACCCAGATTGTTGGGATGGAAGCTGAAACAACCCTTAATACTTAAGTGCAAATGTACACATTGATTTATCAAGATCAAGTCTACAAATCTAATTCCGAGGGAAAGGGAAGACATGAATTGAATAATTTGAAGTTGTTGAAACTAGCTCTAGAGGAAATGAGGAGTAATATCAGTAAATAGAACTGTACTGTAATTCATTAAACTTAGTCAGGTGTTGGATTCAACCATTGTAGTTCTGTTTTTCATATTATGTATTCATTGTTTCTCTTGCTCCTGGATTTTCAGAATGTCTTCACCTTATAAGAACCTCTGGCTATTTAGACACTACTCACAGGCATCTGCAGGCAGCAAAGAGGGCAAATTACACCATATATGCCATGATGCCAATGACTCAACAAACTTATTTGCTTCAGAAATCATAGAGGGGTACTATGCTGCATTGCTGCATCTTTTGCATGATGACTGTCCTGAATCACATTTTGCTGTTCCCCATGTTTTTTTATTATAATTATCTCATTTGATATGGCTGTCCATCCCAAATTCATGACTCTGGATGGCTGAAAATTAAAGCAGCATAAAATATAGGAGCAGCAACAAGCACACACAGTCCACATCTGAAGTAAAAACAAACTAACTAATAAAGAAAATCAAGATAACCATTACACTGGTGTTATTATCAAGGTTGTTACTAATGCCCCCACAATTACTGTGTGCCAATTCTACTTCTGACTGATTGCACATTTGAGCAAACACATTCAGTCTTTCATAGAACCACACATGAAAGATATCAGTCCACTTTCTGGATGATGGAGTTTGCCAAGCGTATTTTGCCCTAACAACTTTCAAAGCCCAGAGCTGAAGATTAATGTAGCCATGAAAATGCACTTCATTGATCTTAATGTGAAATCTATTTTTAACAAGATGTCATTTTCTTATTTGAAAAGTTCTAAATAGTGTGAGGCCTGGATATACAATACATTACTTCCCAAGCCAGAGCCAACTATAGTTGAAAACTGCCACGAGAGCTCTTTTTATGTCTTTCCAGAACAAAACAAAAAAGGCTACGTCAATAGGGCTTTCTCTGTTGTAACAGTCAAATGGCAACACTTTTTGAGTAAATTTATTAGATTGGCAGCATTTTATTTGGATGCACTGATCAAACTCTTCAATCTACATGACTTTTGTTTAAATGTAGTCTAGTCTAGTCTAGTCCATTATTCATTTTGTGCAGTTACCCATCTTAGGCCTGGGCAACAAACAATCATCAACATATGTAAAACAGTTAATACATACTTTTAAAAATACAAATAACTGTCAAGAGATATTATAATGCAGGAAATAGGGCCCTTCACGTATTTGGGACCCCAGACCCAGACACAAAGGCTCTTCACTTTCTGAAAGATCAACCGTATTAGGGCCATTCTAATCTCAAGAGGGAGAATGTTCCAGAGGGCAATATTATGGCAGCTAAGGCATATATCCTGGTTCCCCTACATTCCTTTATACCAATGGTAGTCAACCTGGTCCCTACCGCCCACTAGTGGGTGTTCCAGCTTTCATGGTGGGCAGTAGGGCTTTTGTCCGATATTGAAGCACTTTCCTTTTTTTTAAATTAAATTGACTTCCCTACTTTATAAATCATCATTACTGTGGAACTGGTGGGTGGTTAGAAAATTTTACTATTAACAGAGATACAAAAGTGGGAGGTAGGTGTGGGGCCAGATTGGATGGTTAGAAATGATTGCAAGAAGACAGTTCCTTAGGTTCTTACAGATAACTCTGGATTCTAGTATCACCGGCTCAAGGTTGACTCAGCCTTCTGAGGTCAGTAAAATGAGGACCCAGATTGTTGGCAGGGGACCAGTCCACCCTTGGGTAAACCAGTCCCAAGCCATGAAGGGCTTTAAAGGTGGCAATCAGCACCTTGAATTGAACCCAGAAACACACTGTCTATCCCTGAGCAATTGTCCCTCTCCAAAAGCAATTGTGTTACATGTGCCAAATAACTGACATGAATTTATAACCTGTATAGCTGCATTATGTACCAGCTGAAGCTTCGAATAGTCCAAATGGGAAGTCACTCTTGTTCAAAGCTCAGTGTTTATTCAATGTTCAGATCTTCCCAGTCCATGAATGGATGCAACTGGCACATAACCCAAAGATGTGTAAAGGCCTTCTTATCCCAAGCTTCCACCTGCTTTTCCAGCAGCTGCCCTGAATCTAAAAGTTTTAATTTCAAAAAAAGTAGTTTCTTTGGGGGAGGGCATTTTTAGATCAGAAAGATTCAGAAGTAGTCTCGTAGAAAAGAAATTGGAAATTAAAAACCAAATATCAACATTTCCTCTTTTTGTTTAAGTGATTCTTGATCCTCATTTTGGCTTTGTACTTTAAAGGATACTGGTTTATTTGTTCAACAATAGCTGTTTCCAGCTTTTCCCCTTTAGCAGACATTTGCACAAGTTGTATATGCAAATCAATACACAGCAAAGTTCCTAAGTCCAATGGATTTAGACGTGATAATAACTTTCTAACAGCCTCATTTCAGTGTGAAACCCTGATGGCCTGGGGAGGCGGGGGGAATAAAAGAACACATGAACAAATATTTGTCCTAAACCTCACCCAGGAGGGGAAAGAGCAGTAAGAAGCAATATAACAATATTGTTTAAGAAACAGAATGATCTGCCAATTAAGGGGGAAAGGCATATACCATGGCATAGCCAGAAAGTCAAACACTAACAGCCTCCCTTTTTCTATCGGTTGTTTCATCTGTAATTGTACTAATAATGGATGTGGATTGGGTTGTGAAAACAATAAATGACTGCTTAGTCAAGTTACAATAGCCATTACTTTTAGAAGTTACTTAAAATGTTTTGTAGAAACTGTCGTGATTTACCCATCATCAGGCCATCACCAGGAATAAATCTAATAAAATCATATTTTGCTTTGGGCCTCAACAGGTGAAGTCCCTTAAAGCTGAAACAAGAGTAATTGATAAGTAAGTGCAACAGCAAATTTAGGAAGGAAGTATTAGGACTGCCTCATCACCAGTACTGATCTTTGGTCATACACTGCTGATCACAGATATATCTGTGCCATTGCTGAACTGCAGCTGTTTCAAAGGATGTACTATACTATCATATAGTGCAACTGATTGCACAAGGGGCTTTTTGAATGGCATCACAAAAGTGCTATTATACAGTGTAGGTGTCAGGTTAAAATATACCAGCTTTAAAATGTGCTGGTTATGCTTCCAATTCCCATTCTGTCTTGAAAATGAACACAATGAAAATGACGTAGAAGTAGAAGTAGAATAGAGGTACTATTATATTCTGCGCCATGGTGGCACAGTGGTTAGAATGCAGTATTGCAGGCTAATTCTGCTGACTGTCAATTGGCAGTTCAAATCTCACCAGGCTCAAGATTGACTCAGATTTACAGTCTTCCAAGGTCAATAAAATGAGGGCCCAGATGGTTAAGGGCACAATTTGCTGACTCTGTAAAACACTGTGAAGCGGTATATAAGTTTAAGTGCTATTGCTATTGCTACTGCCACAGAAAAAGCAGAGGGGAGAAAAGCTGTAGGGTGGAGAACTTCTGCTTTGATGCCAATTATTGGCAGTAGAAGACCTCCGAGTCTTCTGCCAGGTTTGCATCCCATGTAATGACCATTCTATGGCATCAAAAAACTGGAATCAAATTAGCTGACCTACTTTTGCCTCTTCATTTGCCATTGCAAGGGGGTAAGGGTAGAGAAGATAATTTCATCTGCTCTCTCGCTCTTTCCCTCTCACTACCCATGCTAGATTACCCAAGTTTGTTTCCCTTCACACCCAGTGTCAGATGCTAACAAGAACAAATACACAAATTATTTCCCTAAAGCGTGGTAGAATGGGCTTTGGAACTGATGCCTTCAGCCATCTTTCTTGTTACTCAATTCTTCTGAAAGCCCAAGTATCATAAAGAGTGTAAGCCTGTCTACCAGTCTTTTATAACACAACAATAACAATTGCCGCCACAACCACCAAAAGCCCAGCTAACAGGCTGGTGGAATGGAGGGAAGTGGTGAAGTAAAACTCCCAGCCATCTTCCAGTCCATTGACCATTCTTAGAGAAGACTTGTAAACAGTTTTATCAGATTTCCATGCAACTTCCAAAAGCTCCAGATTAATCACATTTACAAGAGAACGCTGCCAGCAAATAGCTACAATACTTGCAGATATCTCCTGGAGAGCACAAACAGGCATTAGACATAGGGCCTAGTTATCTTCGTGACCGGCTTCTGCCCCATATTTCTCTTAGACCAATTCGCTCACACAGAGAGGGCCTCCTCCGGGTGCTGTCGGCCGGGCAATGCCGGCTGGCGACCCCCAGGCGGAGGGCCTTCTCTGTGATGGGCCCCACCCTCTGGAACGACCTTCCCCCAGACATTTGCACCATTACTGACCTTCGC
>JAPKID020005567.1:0-11056 GCA_026931265.2 Tropidonophis doriae | reverse complement strand
ACCCACCTCAACAAACAAATAAAATATTTATATAAACATATCATTTTGCAACTAGATTGCTAATTCCTAAAACATAAAAGGGGAAAACCAGATCCACCACATGTAGTCTAATTCAATCTCACCTATAACTGTAATCTTCATCAAGTTCAAATTCCATATTACATTCCACAAGACTATAAGATATTCAGAAGTATTGTATTACCTTTGTATATTGGCAATTCTACTGAGCAGTTTGTATTGTTGTGAAATTATCAAGGCTTTATTGAGCTTCATGGTTAGGTAGGCCAGTCATCTTGTCCTTGCTGCCAATGGCTGTTTAAAAATGTAGTTGTACAACCAGAGAACTTCATCCCTACATTAAGCCATCACTCCATATCAAACAAGAATAAATGATTCAAACGGGGCTGGTTTTATTAATACATCTGAACAAGTTGTAATTTAATATGTAGATGATTGTGCCTCATCTGACTTAGTAAACTACAAGTTAGGTAGCCCAGCCAGGGTTGTACCAGGCAACCAGGATGACCAAAGGTGAATGATGCTAGGAGTAGTAGTCCAGTAACAGCAAGAATGCCACAAAATATCTGTCATGGCTGTATAGTAATGTGTCTGCATAAAACACTGACAGATAATTTTGTTGCTGTTAGAACAAACAAGGTGTTAAATAATGATTTCATTGTTTTATTAATTGATTGATTGATTGAATTTTTATACTGCGCCTTCTCACAGCGGGATTCAGGACAGTGTACAGGCCTCAATAAAAACCAACTAGTATAAAATCGCTAATATAAAACAAATAAAATATAATTAAAAATCTATTAAATAGTACACCTGATTTTGATAAAAGCCCAAGCTAAAAGCCCTCTCTAAAACCAATTAAAAGCTACGCCAGGCCGGCCTCACGAAATAAATAGGTCTTCAAAGCCCGGCGGAAAAGGCGCAGGTTCGTGATTGTGCAAAGGTCAGGGGGTAGGTCATTTCAGAGGGCAGGAGCAGCCACAGAGAAGGCTCTCGCCCTGGGAGTCGCCAGCCGACATTGCCTAGCCAACGGCATCCTGAGGAGGCCCTCTCTGTGGGAGCGGACTGGTCGGTGGGAGGTATTAGGTAGCAGGAGGCGGTCTTGCAGATAGCCAGGTCCCATGCCATGGAGCGCTTTAAAGGTGATTACTAGCACCTTGAAGCGCACCCGGAAAGCCACAGGCAGCCAGTGCAGCTCGCGCAGGAGAGGTGTTACATGGGAGCATCTAGAAGCTCCCAGAATACCCCTCGCAACCGCGTTCTGTACTAAGTGGAGCCTCTGGGTGCACCTCAAGGGAAGCCCCATGTAGAGAGCATTGCAGTAGTCCAGGCGGGAGATGACGAGGGCTTAAGTGACTATGCGTAAAGCGTCACGATCCAGAAAGGGGCGCAACTGGCGTATCAGGCGAACTTGATAAAAAGCCCCCCGGCTATGGCTGTCATATGATCTTCTAACGACAGTCGAGAGTCCAGGAGGATGCCCAAATTGCGGGCCCTCTCTGTGGGAGCCAGTGATTCACCTCCAATAGCTAGAGATGGCACCTCCTGGCTATATTGTGACACCGGAAGCCAAAGCCACTCGGTCTTGGATGGGTTGAGTCTGAGCCTGTTTCTCCCCATCCAGACTTGGCCTCCAGACATCGAGACATCATTTCCACAGCATTGTTGGGGTGGTCCGAGGTAGAAATATACAGCTGAGTGTCATGGAACTCTACCCCAAAACCACAGATGATCTCACCCAGAGGCTTCATATAGATGTTGAACAGGAGAGGCAAGAGGACCGACCCATGTGGTACCCCACAAGTGAGGCACCTTGACGTCAACCTCTGCCCTGCTGCCAACACAAATTGCGACCGATCGGAGAGGTATGAGGAGAACCACTGTAAAACAGTGCCCCCCACCCACAACCCCTCCAGCCAGTGCAACATGATACCATGGTCGATGGTATCAAAAGCCGCTGAGAGATCTAACAGGACCAGAATAGAGGAATAGCCCCTATCCCAGGCCCTCCAGAGATCATCCACCAATGCGACCAATGCTGTCTCTGTGCTGTGCCCAGGCCGGAAGTCGGACTAGTGCGAGTCCAGATAGACAATTTCCTCCAGGTGCTGGGGGAGCTGTCATGCCACCACACTCAACAACCTTCGCAAGGAATCAAAGGTTGGAGACAGGACGGTAGTTGGCCAACACAGCCGGGTCCAGGGAGGACTTCTTGAGGAGGGGTCTCACCACTGCCTCTTTCAAGGCGGCTGGCAGAAACCCCTCACTCAAAGAAGCGTTAACAATTCCCTGAAGCCAGCTTCATGTAACCTCCCGGGAGGCCAGTACTAGCCAGGAGGGACATGGGTCCAGTAAATGTGTGGTGGTGTTCAGCCTCCCCAGCAACCTGTCCATGTCCTCAGGAGTCACAGGATCGAACTCTTTCCAGATGACAGACTCAAGACCTTCCACTGTCAGCCCGTCTGAACTAGTCCAGTCGGAGGCCAACCCGTCACGGATCTGATCGATTTTATCATGCAAATAACACCCAAATTCCTCTGCACGACCCTGCAAAGGGGCATCCCGCGCCCTCTGATGAAGAAGGGAATGGGTCACCCTAAACAGGGCAGCAGGACGGTTATCTGCAGACGCGATAAGAGCGGAAAAATAATTACGTTTTGCTGCTTTTATCGCCACTAGGTAGGTCTTCCAACTGCTCCCTAGGCACCTCTTCCGATGCTTCATCACCCTCAGCTCCTCAGAGAACCAGGGAGCCAGGGTGGTTTGGCGCTGGATGAGAGACCGCAGGGGCACGACCTGGTCCAGGGCCCCCGTGGCCACATTATTCCAAGCGGCCACTAGGTCCTCAGTCGAGTCGCGGGTCAGGGTCTCAAGCATTGGCCCAAGCTCCATCTGGAACCTCTCAAGGTCCATCAGATGCCTGGGGCGGAACCATCTCATCAATTCCGGTTCTGCCTCCCCGCGGTGGGGTGCAGCAGTTGGAAAGTCCAGCCGAAGGAGAGAGTGATCTGACCATGACAGGGGTTCAGTGGCTATTTCCCCTAAACCAAGATCACTCAACCACTGGCCGGAGAAAAAAACTAAATCCAGCGTGTGTCCCCCAGTGTGGTTGCATCATCCCATTTCTCTCCACGTGCATTCATTAAGTTTGCATGTAAGGAATACACAAACAAGATCCCACATTCTGATACCTACCACAAATCCCTAACATGATATTTGTGCAACCCCCACTCCCCCAAAGAATAAAAATAATAGTTTCATTGGTGCTACAATTATGGGAGAAATAGATATGCATATTAATTTAACATATAGCATATCGAACAATGACAGTGTCTTACAATTTTATGAAATAAATCTATTTCATATTGATTGTTTGTCATTGCACAATTTCTGATGGAGGTTTTTTTTTTGAAGGCTGCCACTGTCATTCACTAAAGTCAGATTAAAAAAAATAAATGAAGGGCATTTTCATGCCTTAAATAATCTTAAATTGTTTGTAAAATATTGCAGCTTGCAAAACACTGGCAAGTGTTTTAGGTTGCTTTTGGCTTTCTCTCGCAGCAGAGCCAGACTAAGATAATGATTGCATCTTTCTTCCCTTCCAGCCTTGTGTTGGTGTTTGTAAATCTCTCTTTCCACTCTTCTCATTTCCCTCCCTTCCCCTCTGTTGTAATTCTCTCTGCATAGAATGTCAGGTGAGATTATCAGAGTTTACCATGTATACTTTTTAAATTCAGGAGCAATAGAAATGTATATGGTACTCCTCCTTTTTCTATTAACAGAGCTGGGGAGTTGGGCTGAAAGAAACTGCTGTGAATTTCTTTGAAAGTACACTTGAATTTGGATCTTCCTGATACTAGTTCAATATCTTAACTAGAAGACTACATTAACTGTCCAGGCATAAAAGTAGTTAGTTAATTAAAAGCTGCTGAGTTGGTGCCCCCTGATGTACAGAGAAATGTGCAGGATTATGACTATTCCTTTTAGTAACCTTTTACTCTTCCAAAGCCATTACTGGTAATCTCTTTGATCTTGCCTATCTGCCTTAGTCATTGTCATCTTGACTTTGCAAAGCAAAATCATGCTTTTCTAATTCCATTATCTGTTCATGTAGTGTGCCCAAATTACTGGAGCTGTACCTTCAAATTAAGAAGACATGGTTGTTCGTTGTTCTAAAGCTACATCAAAGTGTAGCTTGTTCACATAAAAGATGAAGGCATATTATAGTTTCATTCTGATGAAAGCACACTTGCTACTTTTGATTATATTTGAGAAGATATTTTTCTCCCTTGTGTTTGTATAGAAATGAAATATCTCATTTCTGAAACATGGAGTCGGCTAGGTCATAAAGAAAACCTCTCTATCTCAGTTTGGAAACCAAATCCATTATGAGCCATTTCCCTCCTTCAGTGGTAAATGCATCCTACAACTATTCATTGACCGCAAGACAATGCATGGTTATTTGCCAACCTGAAATGCGTGCAGATTATTGTTTATTTTGTGAATTTCAACTTCTTTTGAGGATTTTTAAACAGACTAAATTTTCAAAGTGACTCCAATCTCAAAATAGATTTACACCTATACCTCAGTGATGAACCCCAGATTTTTAAAAGTTACATTTATATGTGTTTGCATTTTTTCTTTATTGAAAATAGTTTTCAGGATTTGCTTTATAAGTAGTGGATCCTATGTTCCCTGAAACCACTCAGATAAGATGAAGCTTTCCATATTTAATTTAAAAAGAGAGCTTTTGGCTCATCCACAGTAGAGACGGCAACATCCAATTTTGTTTTTGAGATTGCAAGCAAAGTATTTCTCTTGGTCTACAGTAGCCAGGAGACTTCGGCTTTTTTATTCACTGAAAAAGTAAGTGTCTTTCCTTCTGAAGGCAGTATTTGTTTCTGACGATAGCTTCATACTGATGTTCTTTGCCCCATGCCATAATTTGTATAATTAAAGATTTTGCACAACAATCCACAAAACATAGTTTAAAGCATACCCTCCAAACATACCCATCACAAGACCTCACTTGACACACCCACACCGAATCCATCACAAGAACTACTGACCACACAAAGCCTTTAAAGCAGAAGGACACAGATATCTCCTAAACTCTGCTGAAGATGTTACCTAGCCTGGTAATGGAACATTCAGAAATCATCTCACAATCCTAGAGAACGAACCTCCACCCTCATCCTAAACCCAAGTTACAGATATTTGCCACCATCGCAAATATACCCTTATTCCCAACACTAGATCAAATATCTTCACAGGTCACCCTAGCCAGCCTGGGAAGAGACCAGGTCTTCACAGTCCTTTGAAAGACAAAAAGGGCAGAAGCCCCTCTGATCTTCAGTTGGAAGCTGTTCCAAAGGACTAGGTAGCCACCAAGAAGGCACACCTCAGAAGTCCCATCAGATGGCAACATTCAAGGGAAAAGGTTTGGTGTGCAGATCTGTGTAAATTAATAGCACGGGCAGATATCTTCCAGGAGAATTGGTTCCACAAGTAACCTGACCCTCTGATATGTAGGACATTAAAGATGATAACCAGCACTTTGAACTGCAAGTGGAAGCTAGTTCAGCTCATACAACAGTAATGTTACCATGTGATAACCCAAACTGAGTGTACTATTTGCATTCTGGACCAGTTGCAGCTTCTAGATGGTCTTCCAAGGGCAGCCCCATGTAGAGTGCATTGGAATAATCTGTATAGGAGGTGATTAAAGCATGGGTGACCATGACCAAGCCCTCCTGTTCAGCTATGAATTCAGTGAGCACACAAGATAGATTTATGCAAAGGTCCCCCTAGCTATGGCTGCCACCTGCTCTTCCAGCAGGAGCCGTGAGTCTAAATCAACCCCCAAATTGTGCACCCCATCTGTACGAGGGAGTGTTACTTCATCCAGAGTCAGAGATATCAATTCTCCTGATCCAGGAGGTCAACTATCCTATCTTGCTAGGGTTGAGTCACAGCTGGTTTCTCCCTATCCAGGCCCTTACAACCTCCAGCCAGACTAAGCCAGGATCTGAGTATTTTCACAACATTATAAAAGTATTAAATACTATAAATGAAAAGCACTCCTCTTTTATTTCTTGGGATAAGTAGTAAGAGAAGGGGGAGAGAGGGGCTAAGAAAAGGAAAATGATCTATTTTTAACCTACAATATTCACTAAACCTCTCCATACTTTTTTTAAATCTCTCGTTCATTTCATCTGATTACAACTTTCCTAATCTTCTCCTTCCTGTCAACCTTTTCACAGTTCCTGCACAAATAGTTCTATTTTATTGTACCCAAGGCCAGCAGTAATTATGCCATATATTTGGCAATTTGATCCTCATTCATTCTGTTTATATGACCATACTATCTCTATGTACTTTTTGGTACGCATTCGTTCTTGAGTCTATCCCTTCTGTTTTGCAAAAATGTGTTTTAACATAGCACATTTCTAACACATTCAGTTTAGTGTTATGTTTTACCCAACATACCCAATTTTTAGTTCCATGTGACAAAGTATACAGATACATGCTACTGTGTACTTTTAATTTTTAAAAGAAATATTCATTTTAATTCTCATTCTCATAATTCTCATTCTCTTATTCATTCAGTCTCATAACAACCACCATCTTTTGGGCAGCATTCCATCGCATTTCTCTCTATCTGCCAGCTTCTCATAAGCAAAGTCAGTGGAGAAGCACTCTCTCATTGTTTTATTTCGGGGTGGGTGGGTTTCTCCCACTCGTGGCCATTCTATTTCTCTATTTAACTAACAAAATATCCTTGAAAGGTTGGTCCAACTGGCCAAGGGCTGTCCAGTTAAATAACAAAGGGGATCTTACACATCTTTTTTTATGCTGCTGGCTCAGTGTTGAACTGTTGTCACCTGCATGTTTTATTTCCATTATATACTACTCTTATCACATTCATCAACCAATCTCCAACTCCATATTCACATAAAATGTTCCATAATTCAAGTTTATAAAACTTTATCTAAATCAAAAAGCATGCAATAAATTTTATTACTTGGTTGCTTCCTTTGCCGATACCTGACATTTCTACTTGCATTTTCAATATAATGATAGATAAAAAATGAATACAGGGTCAGAAGTCATCTTGTTTCCTAGAGACTTCCAGCATAATATCAAAATGTTATCCTACTTCAGAAAATTTAATACAATGCTTATCTTCTTCAGTTCTAATTCAGATATGCTTTCCCCCACCTCAGAGTTTTATTTTTATGCTAAATTTCTATACTAATGTTTTTATACTAAAACAATTTTTGGTTGTAGAAATGTTTTTAAATCTAAGGTCAAACCTCTGCAGTAGTTTTATAAAACGCTGAAGGAAACAGGATCAAGTATATTATTCTTGTACTACCCAAAGATAATAAAGATCCTCAGGTTATGATGGCAATTGGGACCAGCATTCCCATTGCTAACAAATGCAGTCTTAAAAGGTGACATCATGTAAATGCATTGCCTAGGAACAGAAGTTCCTATTGCCATTGTAGTCTCAGGAAGTGTGGGTTGTTAAGCAGGAAGAGGCAGGAGCACAGGGGGTGCGTGGGTGAAGTGTGAGAGGGTGCTGTGGAGAGACTGGACGAGACCTTGAGCGGGTCAGCAGGGGCTACAGGAGTGAGGGTGGTGCTGCAGATGGTGGGATGCTATGGACTCCACACTCCACAGTAGAATCCTTGTGGGCAAGGGGATCAGCAGGAGGGACTTACTGGGGCAACTTATAATCTTCCCTGATAATCATCATCATCATCATCATCATCATCTTTATTGTCACTGTAAAAATTACAATGAAATTGGTTGATGACTTCCCCATTGACTTTGCAGGGAAGGTCACAAGTGGCAATCATGTGACATTATGATGTTATCATAAGCCAGTCCAGCTGAATGTCTGTATCACAGTCATGTGATCACAGAGATACTGTGACAGTGGAAATTTCAAGGACTGATGTAAATCCATTTTTTCAACAGTGCCATAAATTTCTGTAGTTGCTGAACTAATGGGTGAATCCTGTAACTTATCTGCTTGTTAATATCTCAAAGTAAACACCTTTACTTGAATAGATGCTATAATGCAGTGTAGATTTTCATTCCTTTTTCTGCACCGCAAAGTGATTTAGATAAATTATTTTCAGAATTTGAGGTCACTTACTAAAATGGTTAAAATCGTTTTTGGCCTAGCATTGGGAGGAAACTGTGACATCAGTGTTACTTTGGAAGTGATGGAGGTTTATTAAATTATTTATGGGACTATAGAGAAGAATTGGTCTTCTCTGTCAAAATGAGGATGGAATTAGATGAGGCCTTTTTATCAGTTATGCTATACAATTTTTCCTTGTACTCAAATACTAAATTAGGTATCAGTAGTAGGTTAACATGTGAAAATTGGAACTTGGAATACTTTCCCTACAAATCCCCCCTGTAACTTTTTAACACTCTGCTCTGAAGAAATAGATGAGGAATATCTGTTATTATAGATAGGCACATCTGGCATTATGGAGACAACCTTATCATTTTGAAAAGAAACAGGCTCACAAGTCTGTCATTTTGATCTCTGATATTATTTTGCTTTACAGACAAAAACTGGAATTGCTTTGCTATATGATGAAATATCTGAAAACGCCTATGAAATCCGATTGAAGCTTTCAAAAGAGGTACTAACAATTCAAAAACAAGATGTCATCTGTGTTAGTGGAAGTGTTCCCAATGCAAATGTAAGTGCTTCAAATCTTATGGTGGGTTTTTATTTATTTTAGATTTTTTTAATCCCACTTACTATATTTATAAATAACTAGATGGGGAATATACCTAGTACTCCTTCCTATTTTCCCCATCATAACAATCCTGTGGGGTGAGGTGGGGTGAGAGATGCCCCAAAGTAATCTAGCTGACTTTCATGCCTAAAGCAGGACAACAAATCAGTTTGCAGGTTTCTAGCCTGATGCTTTAACCTAGACCAAACTGGGTCTTATAATCATTATTGTTATCAGTATTAAATTATGTCATCAATGTTGCTATTATGTTTCAAAATTTCCTGAAAGTAATTTTCCAATTTTTTAATTCTAAAGAAAGCTAATTTCAAAGTGATGTAATTATAACAAATTCTACAAAGAGAAGCTAAAGTTTAATTATTTGAAAATAATAACAAAAGTATATTTGCCTTTGTAGCTATTAGCTTAGTGCTCTTAAATGTTTTGGATGGTAGTCCCCAGAATTCCCATACTGTTTTGTGTTACGGGAATTGTAATTTAAAATGTAAGATCTTCAAAATTGTCCACCCCACAGGTAGACATAACTCTGAAAAATGTATTTGGGACATTATTCTGTAGGGATTTGCTCAAGATTTGAACACCTGGCTTGAGTCATGTTGATTCTTGCAAGACTTCTGCCTTAATTTGTGATCTGGGCTTTGTGCCTAATTTAGGGTTTTCCCCATTAAAGGTTAGTTTATTGGCAAGTGAACGGGAGTTGCGAGTAATTAATTGATGTCCCTCAAGCACTTTCCTGGAAAGCTAACATACAGGGCAGGTTGGCTGATACAGTGCAAAAATGGCTGATAAATTGTCTGTTTGAACCTGATTTATTCATTCCCACGGTTCCAGCAATTCAGCTGGTGTTTGTAGAAGGGCAAAAGAGAACACAAAAGAAAGCAAGAGGGAGAGAAACAGCCATAACTTTAAAAATTGTCTCTTTTACAAGAAAAAGCCCAGCAAGTTTTGATTTGACTGCTATTTCATTGTTATTTTCAATCTATGCAGTGTTGTCTCTTTCCCTTTATGATCTGACCTCTTTTTTTCCTTCTCTTTCATTACAAGGATGCTTTTCTTGTCCTTTCTATTCTTACTCAGCAAATTCTTGCTATTTAGAAATGAACCTCTTCTCATGTTTTAGTCGCTTTTATAATTTCATGAGTTTCATGTAACATTCTCCTTACTGTTGTCATTTTTTTTACCTCTTTCAGTTTATTTCCCTTATTACCCTAGATCAGTGTAGCTTCCTTGCTTTAAATCAAATATTGAACATGGTATTATGAATGTAGGTCAGCCAGATGATAGACTATCTTTTTGCCTACCTAAATAATTCTAATAAGAAAAGTTGTCTTATACCTGGTTTTTAGAATATTGATTTTTGAAGTTCTTCTTGCTGGATATTTGTCCCAGATTTCTCAAGATTCTAACTAACAGCGAAGAGAATCTCTTAGTGATAAAAAAACTAACCTTTTTAAAAGGTTTGAGATATTTCAGTTAGGAGTCTTTTTTTTTTAGATGACCTGGCCTTGCTTGTAAGATTTTGCCTTACAAAGTCTCAGAATCTTGAAGGAAGATTGAACTATCCTTTTTAAAGTTTTAAACTAGGAAATGACCCCATCTCCAAATGTCACAGATCACGTTTACCAATTGGGTTAATTGGTGGACTCTTTAGTCACTCCTACTCCAACCTTATCAGTTGCCAGTAGAGATGAACTTGGTTCCCACAAAAAAGTTATTTGTTGTGTTTAGTAGTGCATTCCAACCTTCTCCCCCCCCTTCCCCCTCTGTGTGGCAACTGAGGAACAGAAAGATGGCTGCGGCCAGGTTCAGTTCGAAGTTGACAACCTGGCTGTAATCCTTTAAAGCCTTAAAGTTTAAAAATGATAAAATGACCATTTCTCAAGATCACTTGGCAGCTGCAAGTTACAGACAGATGATGTACCTGAAACAGCTATTTAGAATGCAAATCATCACACCATCTATTATGATAGGCTGAGTAGGGTCTTCATTGTGATGACAGGCATTTTCTGTTATAATACTGACAAACCAAAAAGTCACATTTTGGGGAGGGGGGAACAATAAAAATATTGTTAAGCTCCTTTTTTGTTATTTAAACAAGTCAGTATTTTTATTTATTTATTTTATTTATTTTATCATATTTATACCCTGCCCTTCTCCTAAGAAAGGACCCAGGGTGGCGCACAGGCAATATTAAAACCATACAAAAATACATACAAAATATATTATTAAAAAACTATTAAAATTTTACCCTG
>JAPKID020005566.1:0-11057 GCA_026931265.2 Tropidonophis doriae | reverse complement strand
GAGGGTGGCACAATACTCGCGCTTGGCCACCCTCATTGCCACTAGATAAGTCCTCAAATGGGCTCTTACCAGTGTTCAATCAGATTCGGATTGAGAGGATCTCCACCTACTCTCTAGGCGTCTCTTGCGGTGTTTCATCTCCCTTACCACTGTCTTTCTCTCCAAGCTTTCTAAAGGCTACTGTTGGGCTGTCTTTCAATACACAATGGACTCTGGTTTCATTCACTGTTGGTCTCAGCCCTGATAAATTTCCATAGTACTTGAAACCCAAAGGTTCTCATTCTTTCTTTCTTTCTTGGTTCATAGACTATTCCAAGAGCTATGAGTGACATACATCCCTCCTCTCATTAATGAGTTTTAATAAATCCCATTAAAGCATTGCAATTAAAAAGCCAAAACATTTAATTGATATCATAACCAACACATACAACATTAATCATATTAACTATCATTTTCTTTAACTAAAATAAATCTTTCACGGCCAGAGATAAGTTCACAGTATTCAGGCTTTCAAAGCTGGATGGCATATTAACCATATTATAATGGCCTCCCTAGACAGTTGAAGGGGCAATTCAGATAATTGGGAAGAAGCTGTTACATAGAGGGTACAGCAATTGGGGAGAATAATTTTGTGATCTCTGTAAAAGGTCTTTCCTGAATAAAGGAATATGGAGAGAGCCCTTTCTACCAGTTCTTGTTGGATGAGCAAGTGCTATTGAAGCACTATTTTCTACAAATATAATGTATTGTTATATATAAACCATAAATCATTATATATATAACAATATGTTTATTTGGATTTGGCACATACAGTTTTATAATGATTTTATAATTAAACAAGTTCAATTCTAGTATCAATAAAAAGCAATCAGAAAAATTTAGAATCCTAATGCAATTGGCCAGAACAATAGCTATACATAATTCTGCTGATTCAGTGCAAGTATTTTAGCTGTTTATACACAAAGATTATAATATTTAGATTTTACCTTGGTATATGTTGTATTATCAGCAAACTGAGATAGTACTACTTCCGGATTTTTTAGGTCAATACTGGCCATTCCCACTTCACCTCTAGCAAATCCTCTCCCTTCTATTACAGCTACGATAACTGATGCAATACTGTGAGTGGAGACTGCTGAAGATGATGTAACTGTGAAAGATACATTTAGAGTGCTGACTGAGCCAAGACCCGCTCTGAAAAAGTTTTACAAAAATCAATAAAGGAGAATATTTGTAGCTCAGGGCTGAAATGAAGGATCCTTGATTCTCTGAGCTTGGTTGTTTTCTTACAGGTTTCGTTACCCAAAGCAGGTTATTTTATCAGTATTAGCATCATCTAGCACCACCTAACACTGATGATGTTACTTAGTTTGGATATGAAATGTCTGCAAAATACAACCAAACTCATAGAGCAAGGACCTCTTACAAAATGGATGGTGTTTATAATTAGTGGCAGTTGGTGATAGTCACTGGTATTTAAAATAATTGCCCTACAAACACCAGAACTCTTAAAAATTTTGCATACTAGACAAAAAATACCAGAAGGCAAATGCAAAAAAATCAATGTATCAAATTGTAAGTTGATTTTAAAAAAATCAACTATATTTTTCAGCATTGAACAAATAAACAACTAGGAAACAACTGAATGTGAATTCTGATTTTCCTTGATGGATTATATTATAAAATTTAGTGCTTTAGGTCTAAATTTACATTTAATATTTCAAGTTTAAATTTACACGGGGAGGGGGCTTTTTCCTCTCAGCGGCAGAATGCAGTCTTTACATCTGGAACATGCTTGTCTTCTCATTGTTTCATCAGGCTATTATCAGTTTATGAGGAAAAAAACCATATCCACAAAATATAATTATATTCTTCATATTGTTGCTTTCTGAATTACTGTGCAGAATTAGAGTATGTTTTTAAATAACCACTTATTTTTCCAGTACTCTTTAAACATTGTTCTTTAGATTGAGCTATTAACTTCCTGTCAATTCCTCTCACAGCCTTTGCTAGGTCAGTGTTTGGGTCTTGCAATTTAATTGTGTGTTTATGTTGCTACAATCATTAGGACATAATCGTTTTGAGATATTTTTCTTGAAGTGTTTTTCCTTTCAAATGGGATTTAAATGTAAACATTTCCATTTGCTTAAAAATATCATATCACAGGTTTCAGAAACTTCTTTTGTGTAATTATAATTGTTTTATAACTTAGACTATCTCTAACATGAAAATGAATGTTAGTAAAATATGTTCAATTCATACCTATTCATTTCGCACATAATACATATAATTACCTAGCTGTGCCTAAAGGGAGGGACTAAATGGAAGCAAACTGGATTGTTCTGCACTCTTGGCTAATTAAATATTATCTTCATGTGGAAATATTCCCATCCCAGAATCAGGAGAAAAAGAAATGATAGCATCCCACTCATTTATTGAAATCCATTGCCTATAGGTGTACCTTGCAAAATGGAACTGTATAAATTTATTCATTTACTAATGTCATTAATCTGTTATTTCATATACTGAACCACTTTGATATAGCGATAAAAGCACATCACAAATCTTGCACAACAAGCTTTTGAGTTCCAGTACTGCTTTTCAAGGCAGGCATCAATAATCCCTTTACTATTCTGAAGAAATCTAATGAATGACTCTTTGAGGAGATATGGATGCTACAAAGTAAGCCTTTAGCAAGCCTTCCCCTTCCATTAAACAGCAGATGTGACTATTTTTATTTTTATTATTATTATTTTTAAATTATTAAACTTCTATATCACCCATCTCACTGAGGCAGCTCTAGGTAGCTTACGGTCACAAAATTAAAGTACAATATAAAACCTTAAAACAATAAAAAGATATCTATTTAAAATTCTGTTATATGTTTTAAGGTATGTCCAATAAATGTTCTGAAAGTTTGACACCACTTCGACTCTAACTGCCACCTGGGTGATCCCTGCATCGAGACCCTAAAGAATAAAGTTTAGGGTAGTCTCTATGACATCTATAATTTAAGTTAGTCATAGGTAAAGATAAAGGTTCCCCTCAGACCTTAGGGGGCTGAACTCATCTCCATTTCAAAGCCAGCGCTGTCTAAAGACGTCTCTGTGGTCTTGTGGCCGGCATGACTAAACCGAGAAGATGCATGGAACACTGTTACCTTCCCACCAAAGGTGGTTCCTATTTTTTCTACTTGCATTTTTACTTCTTTTGAACTGCTAGGTTGGCAGAAGATGGGACAAGTAACGGGAGCTCACTTCATTACACGGTGCTTGGGATTTGAACGGCCAACCTTTCTGATCGACAAGCTCAGCGTCTCAGCCAGTGAGCCACCGCATCCCTAAGGTAGTCATCCTGACATCTAAATAAAAATCATAAAGAGATCATCCTGTTATCATTTTGGAAGACTAACCTCATTCATTTCTTATTTTGTCTTCCTTAATGGATTATATCTTAATGGATTATAGATTTGGGGAAAATTCTAGAAGTAATATATAATAACATATATGTCAACAAAGTCTCTGTAAAAATACTCATGTTATACTTATTTGCAAGATTAAATGTGGTCTGCTGCCATAAGCATTCAGCAAGGCTAAACTGTAAACAATCTGGAATATTTTAAGTTATATTCCTGTACTGAGCAGGAATTGGATTTGCTAATCTAAATAACACCTTTCAGATTTATAATTCTATATAGGTATTTGTTGAATCTAAACAATTCGTACAACATATTTGGAATAGCATAAACATTACATAAACATGCTATTTGGAATAGCATAAACAAAACCTACTATTTTCAGGATTATGTATCTGAGAAGTCTCTAACATTTTAGTTCAGAAACACTGACTGGAATCCCAACGTAAAGTACTTTATTTCAAAATGTTCTCCTCTCCTGCAGGTGCTATTCAATTATAGTTCCTTTATACCATAACTAACATCATATTCCTAGATCTTTCAATAAAAATAATTTTAAAATTCTAGTGCAACTTTATACTGCCCTCTGCTGTCCAGTTAAACAACTACATAAAAGAAGAAAAATACAATAATCATCAAATGCCATGCAAATTATTAATATATTTAGGTTCCTGTAAATTATCTCGAAAGTGTTGAACATCTGCTTGCTAGTGGTTTGAAATAACAGGAAATAAGGAGTTTTTCCTATTATTTAAAAATATATTTATAAACTCCATGGACATAATTTATTATTGCTTGTCTTAAAAACATCCTTCTCCATGCTACTGACATTGCTATGTTGGCCGAACATATTACAGCAAGAAGTTTGGACCAATTATTACAGCCACTTACTAGATTATATAACAATCAGTGAATTATAGTTTAGCATATTTGAGGGGCACCAGATTGTTAAGCAACTTTTTGGGAACACTGATATTACCAATGTTTTAACAAGAGAATTCAGTTTAAGCTGGTACCTTTATTTATGGGTGCAGCTAGGCTGAAATGGGCTCTTGGAGAAGAAAGCAAAATGAGATTGTACTATGCAGTCTAAACCACAGAGTGGCAAACAAAAATATAGAATGCAATCATAAACAATACAAAGCTCAGCAGTAAATCAAACTCAATTGGTTTTTTTTAAAAAAACAACTAAATGTAAACTTGAGACTCAGCGTATGGTGAGTACAATAGTAAATAAAACATCATGTAAGTCAAGCCAAATCTTGATAAATTAGAAACAGCAACGGTGAGAGGTTGCCTTCTATACAGCCAAGGCAATGGTGTACCATTGTCTTTCCTTTTCTTCTGTTTGTCTGGTTTGCTAGTCAAACATCCACATTGCAAATGAATGTTGTGGTCTTGGATACAGCACAACTTTGAATAAACCATGTATCAGTAACCAGGGCCCAGCAACATTATCCTTGTTGTTTGCAAGTAGAGTGGAGGGTTACTTAAAGTTTTTTCTGCTTTGTCTTTTACTCTGCAAATGTAGTATGTCAAAGTGTCCTGTTTTCTGGCGTGTTCATTCTCAGTTGAGAGTCCCAATCACCTTATTCTTATTTTTGTGGTATGTTGCTTGTATTGTTTTCTACAGTTTTAAGTTTAAAGATTTACCTATCTGCAGTTGCCATTGTAACAGGTATATATATATTTTAAATCAGACTTTCAGGGCAAACTTCAGCAATATTTGATGACTGAGTATGGTTTTTTATCCAAAGAATTATACCATTTTCTTTATTGATAATTTTTAAAGCAGTATTAAAGATTTGAATGAGAGCAATTTTCATGGAAGTGTATCCAATGTCATGTCTGTATTTCTTAAGTTTTCCAGATGTATAAATACAAGAAAGTGATATCAGTAGCTGATATCATGTTAATGACTATGGAGTAATAATATTCAACAACTATCTTATTCAAGCAGGAAAGGCTATGCCCACTGATGTACAGTATATGTTCTCTGCAGATGTTGGTATTTGATTCTCACAAAGAATGCCTTCTTCACCCACGACACCCATGAATGTTGACATTTCGGAGATACATTCCTAGGACTGGGCCATTGCCAAAGCACAATCCTGCATTATATTGTACAGTATTGATCTCTGGCATCTTGCAATTTATGGAAAAGCTCTGTAGGTTTGCTTAGGTCAGTTGGCGGTCACGTCAATTTTGAATAGGATTGTAATATAAAAATGTAGAGCCTGTTTTGTGTTTTGCATTCTCTTTTGCAGTACTCAAGAGAGTTTGATCAAAAATACAAACTGGAATTACTCCATTCACATTTCAGAGATCTTGATTTATTAACCAATTTCTCTTTCCCATGAGAATAAAGATCTTTGTTAGTATCTCTGATGTAAAAATGAAATGCTACAAGATCTTCAAGGGAATGCTGACTATCTTATTAATAATACTGCCTTCAGCATAATTTTCTACTAAGGTATCATATTATAGAGAAGCACAGAGATAACCTTGAATGAACAGTTTAGGAAGAACTAAACAGAAGTCAGTCCTGTGAAAGGAGCTGTGAGAGGGAAGAAAACAAAGAACCTGCCATGATAATATTTGCTATGAACAGGGATCTAAAAGAAATAGAACTTTATTGTCACTTTAAATGTACACTCATCAGTAAATATGAAAAAGAAATTTTGTTGCCTTCAGCTCTCAAAAGATAACCGTTATACATATACCCACCCACACAAACATACACACACACACCACATGACTCAGAGAAACATCACAGTCTAGTTCGAATGCATACATATTCATGGCGGGGGGAAAAGAATCCTGCAAATTTACAAGATAGCTGGCATAAGGAACAAAGCTGTTACAGAATCTAGTAGTCTGAAACTGCTTCCCAGAATGGAGCAATAGAAATAAACTGTGAAGTGAGTGTGTGGGGTTTCTAACAGTGCTTCAAACTCTAAGCACATAGCACTTACAAGCAGAATAACGGGAAGCAAGCTTCCTATAATCTTCTCAGCTGTCCTTACCACTCTCTGTATTGACCTTCTGAGGTCTGCTGCCACCAAAGCAAGGTAAAGGTTCCTCTCGCACATATGTGCTAGTTGTTCCCGACTCTAGGGGGTAGTGTTCATCTCTACTTCAAAGCTGAATAGCTAGCACTATCCAAAAATGACTTCGTAGTCATGTGGCCGGCATGACTAAATGCCAAAGGAGCACAGAACACTGTTGCCTTCCCACCAAAGGTGGTTCGTATTTTTCTATTTGCATTTTTACATGCTGCTAGGTTGGCAGAAGCTGGGACAAGTAATGGGAGATCACTCTGTTATGTGGCGCTAGAGATTCGAACTGCAAAACTGCTGACCTTTCTGATAGACAAGCTCAGCATCTTAGCCACTGTGGCCATGGATGACCAAAAACACCAAAGCAAAAAGGGATACAATTTGTTAAAATGGTTTCTATAGTGCCTTTGTAAAAAGTGGCCAGGACAGGAGGAGAAAGATGTTCTCTCCTCATCTGATACAGAAAATGCAAACACTGGTTTTGCACGCTTCACGAAGGATAATTTATGAAGAGACTACGTCAGATTATGTTATCTGCACTCCCAGATACTTAATGCTATTGACCACCTTCACAGCTTCAGCCTTGATACTAAGTCGAGTATGACTATGCCAGTTCTTTCTAAAATCAACAATGATCTCTTTTGTTTTATTAACATTCAAAACCAGGTTATTTTCATTGATGGTCATTCAGCATCCTTTTATTATACCTTATAGTAAAGTAGCATTCCTATAATCCTTGGGATGCCTTTTTCCTGATCTGACTACCACAACGTCTTAATACCAGGGCTTGGATGGATAACTTCCAGTGAGTCCCCCATGACTGATTCATTCCCTTTGTCTATGAATACGGATTGTTGCGTCATAACAGCAATTCATATGCTCCCCTTCCTATAATAGAAGAAATATTGCAACCATGCCATGACAATAGAATTGCTATACATGGGAGAATTAAAACCTTGCTTTAGGTTTCTCAAGAGGCTTCAAGTGGCTGAGAGTGAGAACAGATGTCGAGGGCTATGTTTCATCCTGCTGTGCCTATTACTGAGCAAAACACAGCAAAGTGACTGTGTTTATTCCTGGCAAGAACTTTTCATTGGCTGGAGAGACAACACATGTTTTTCTAAACACATGTTAGACATATTAGACATTCAAGGTAGTCAAAATGAGTGAATAAATTATTTGACCAATACTTAATATGGTATGTCTCTTAAAATGGGACAACTGAGCTCAACTGCTGCCTTTTGCAGAATTCACCCGCAACAAGTTAGTATCAAAGGTGCTTTTGGACTTTCTTGTTTTTCTTTGAAGATGTTTCACTTCTCATTCAAGAAGATTCTTCAGCTCTGACTGGATGGTGGGGAATGGAAGGATTTAACGTATCACAACATAACACAACACATAACATAAATTGAGAAAAAGGCTCCATTCCGAACATTCAGCGTATCCCAGGACCCTGCAAGGCTTGTTGTAGCATTATGCGTGCGAGTGGTGACATTGCTGTGAGGTTTGTCACATTGGTGCAGTGTCCTCGAGCAGGGCCCTGTAAGGATTGTGTGCCATTGTGTGCACAAGTGGAGACACTGCTGCGAGTTTGGACACACCGGCGCTGGATGCCAGCTGCACCGGTGTGATGAAGCTTGTGGAGGTGCTGCCATTCATGAGCTTAACGGTACAACAAGCTTTGCAGAGTCCTGCTCCAAGAGGTTGTGCCGATATGACAAACCTTAGAGCAATGCCGCCACTCCTGTGCACAGCTCGCTCAAGTTGCAAACAGCCTGGGGATTTTTCCAGCCTTTATGCCTACAGGATCACAGGCCTCTGAGTCCAGTGAGGCCCAGCATTTGGGCTCCGGTGCGTTCTTCTTCTCCTTGAAGGCTCCTGTGCATCCATGGCACATCCAGCTCACTGAGTCTGGCCTGCTGCATCTCAAAAAATGTAAGACCTCCTTAAAAATAAGCCCAAGTACTTATTTTCAAGTTTAAAAGAAAGTAAGATTCAGTCTTATTTTCTGAGAAACATGGTAAAACATACAATAGTGAATGCCATAATTTACAAATGTACAGATATTTTACAGATTAACAGAGTTGGAAGGGCCTTGTAGGTCATGTAGTCCAACCCCCCCGCCCAATAGATTTTTATCTATTTATAAAACTTATAGGCTACTCATCTTACCTCAAGGTAACTGGGCAATTTTAAAGCATACATCATATGCTATAAAAATGATCTCTTTTTAGAATATAGCATCAGTCACTGACTGGTTGAAATATGTAGTTTTTGTTGTTATGCTAGATTTCTACTTTAAAGACTAGATTACAATCCATTCATATTTGCAGCTCCATCACAGACTTGTGCTTACAATTTTGACTAGGTCAGTCCATTACTCTCAATGATGCTTAAAATGTTATGCATTAAACCTACTCTACCATTGACTGATCTTCTACTTTGAAAAAGCCCTGAAAGAATTCTTGTATTTTTGTGCTTAACATAAATCTATAGCGAATCACTTGGCTAAGCTGAAATTTCTTATCAATATCTTAGATTAGATAGATAATTACAGAGACAAATTGTATCTTTTATAATTTGATCCTTGACAGAGTAATAACAAATGTGAACTAGTTCATTGGTAGGTTGGAACTCAGGCATTTACTTCATTGTTCTATGCTCCATATATTCAACAACCTATCCAGCATAAGATCAAATTTTTCAAGGTTAATATTAGAGAGAAAATGTCAATACTATTCATCACCTAAACACATACAATAGTCTTTGCAACTTCTATAGCTCAGGTTAGAGGGAGCCAAGGTCAATGTTACATTGATAATTCTATCAAGCTTTTGATCCAAAAGCTTAGCTTGCTTTATAAAGCCATTTCTAGTTTCCATGTTGATGAGGTCTGTGAGAACCATTGCTTGCAATATTGTTTGCTCAAGAATCATGCAGCATTGGTAGTGGGTATTGGAGTCTTCATGAATCATAATTTCATTTTTTTAACCAAGGCCAATTACAAGTATTGATCCCAAATAATTCCACTGAAGGAAGCGAGTATATCTGACATAGATTTAAGATTGAATATAAAAACTATTCTCATTAGATTTGCAAATCAGGTTTACAGATGGCTGTATAAGTTTCTAAAATGTTTGTATTATTATAGACATTTGGAAATGGTTCTTTTAAATAATAAAAAGTTTACCAGCACTTAAGGATTCATTAAAGTGAGTTCTGTATGCAGACAATGCCTAAGAGGCCATCGCAGGAAGAGAAATGTTGCCAGATGTTGTTATGGTCTCTTCACACTGATTAGGCACACACTTTATAATAGGCTGTGCAATCAGTGGTTCCTTGTGACTCAAGCACTCCCTTGCTTTGTAAGAACATCTTAAGATGTCAAGATGGTACCTTATGCTTTCTTTTGTTTATGACCATTATAAATATCTATTAGCTTTCTTCTTAGATTTTCTATACTCTCCTCAGTCTTTGAAATACCAAGTAATCTTGCGGAGTTTTGCTGTTTTTATTTCCTGTTGTTTTCTTAACTTTTGTTTCTAAACCCCACTGCAAAATGCTAGTTGGACTATGCTAATTGGCAATGTCATTTTAAATTTAGCCTATTTCTTCCATTTCTTCTTTGTCCTTTTACTTTCATTAAACTATTTTGATTAAATGAATGGGGATTATTTGAACTTCAGAACCTTGAAGGTGCTTAATATATTAGCCGTAGTTAGAATTAATGGCCTAGCTCATTATGTCTTATTCAGAAAGTGATAGGCCAGTAATGGCTTAATGTGATGTAGAAAATCAGTCATTATTTTTAACTGATATTTTTGATATTTCTGTAACATAAAACTAACAAACATATCTGTATAAAGTGCCATGGAGGTGTGTGTGTGTGTTCTTTAGTTGAAAAAAGCTTATAGAAACATTTTTATTCCCATGGTAAGAGACTGCAAACAGAGGGGCTGTGGCTCTGGCTACCTTGCTGGACTTATGCAACAGCAATCCAGTCTTCTGATACCATAATTGATGTCTCAAAGAAGTCATGTTCACTTTTGGTTCCTGTCCAGCTACTGTTCCCCTACAAATGACATGCTGCCTCCCCAACCCCCCAAAAAACTTGGAGTTAACATAAGAGGCTTGTACCCCATGAGATTATCCAATTTCCTTTTCAAACCATCGAAGTCAGTAGCTACCAGCAGTTTTTTAAATTTTCACAAATGCACAAGGTAAACATGATCACATGGCAATGGAAATGTTGCAGCAGTCATAAGTGTAAAAAAAAAATCCTGTTCTAAATCTCATTCCATTCAGCACACTTTTGAAAGAGGGCCCTCCAAATAATGCATTATTTTATACAACTCCATCAGTTATATTTCCCTCCTGAAACATTCTAGCTTTTTCTCACAGGACAGGTCAAGCCTCATGGCAATTTTGACAGCTATCTCCTATATTTTTTATTTATTTTTATTTAATTAAATTTATACCCCGCACCCATCTCCCCAAAGGGACTCAGGGCAGCGTACAGGGAGTCAATAAAAGCATACAAAAATACAAAAACAGATTAAAATTAAATTAAATAGAATATAACC
>JAPKID020005565.1:0-11058 GCA_026931265.2 Tropidonophis doriae | reverse complement strand
ATAGAATAGAATAGAATAGAATAGAATAGAATAGAATAGAATAGAATAGAATAGAATAGAATAGAATAGAATAGAGATATGACAGAGCATTTTGATATAAAAAAAAGATACCAGACAGGGATGTCCACTGTCTCCATTGCTATTCATATTGACTTTGGAAAGGTTAACGAAGAACATTCGACAAGATGAAGAAATAAAAGAAATGGAAATAAAAAAGAGAAATATAAATTACAGGCATTTGCAGATGATTTGGACACTAGAAAACCCCCTAGAAATCGGACAGAAACTAATTAGAAAATTAGAAGGATTATGGGGAAGTAGCAGAAATGAAAATAAACAGTGATACGACAAAAATCTTAGTTAAGAATTTTACAGATGCACAAAAACGGACCCCGCAGTTTCACCTGGAACTGCATAGATTCCAATTCCATACATAGTAATTCTCAAAGTATGATAGACCATTGAACATTCAGAATTATGATCGACTCTCAAAAAGCTACTTATGACCCCGTTTCAAAATTACAATGGCTACAGCAGACCTGCTGTCATTCCCCCTTCTAACACACCACAGGGTTGCTGCAAAGCCCTCCTGCTCTTCCCTTTCATCCCACCCTACCGGAAGCCTTGCAGTGCTTAGGCCTCCTTTCCATATCCCCATCATGCCCCCCAACTAATCTTCTGAAGCTCTCTGGACCTCAGGTTATGGAAGGAGAGCAGGCTAGGTCTCCCCAGGCTATGCTGCAGCCATCCAAATGCAGCCGCCATTTTATGGGACATGAATGAGACTGGGCTTGTGCCAGGTCTCCAGCGGCCTCCCCCACCCAGGATCGCAATAGCCCTTAGATTTATATACTGCTTCACAGTGTTTTACAGCCCTCTCTAAGGGGTTTACAGAGTCAGTCTATTGCCCCCAACAATTTGAGTCCTTATTTTACCCACCTTGGAAGGATGGAGGGCTAAATCAACTTTAAGCTGGTCAGGATTGAACTGCTGGTAATTGGCAGAGTTGGCCTGCCATGCTGTGTTCCAACCACTGTGCCACATGGCTCTCCCCATGCTTCACTTAATGACTTGTACATTCCATTTTCCATTTAATTGGGGAGAGCAAGCATGGTGTGTGTGAGGGGGTTATTAGTGTTACATTTCACCTAAGATCTAATCCAACTTGCGACTATAATGAGCAGGCCCCATTATGGTCATATCTCTGGAATCATCTAAATTTTCTTCTACTGAAGACCCTTTTTTTTTTGTTCATGGGGGCTTTAGCACACTGTGGGGTAAGCCCTTTTTGAGAAACAGATTGATGAATGATCCCAGGCAACAATGTGCTTTTTATTTCTGTTTGACTATTTTGTTGTTTTTCAGTTAAGCCGGTCAACAAGCATTTGTTTCAACTTATGCATAGCCTTCCTTTATTATTTTTACAAATAACTCAACATGATTGGACTGAAGCCATTCAGACAGCTTTTAGGTCTAAGGCAGGACTAGAACCCACAGTCTCCTGCTTTGTAGTAGAGTAAAAGGATGGCAAGTGGTTGGCTACACAAATAGAATGAACAAATGAGTGAATGTACAAATGATCAAACAAATATTAAGTAAAATAATTTCCTTGTTTCTCTTTTTTCTATCTCAGAGCTTGGAGAGTTTGTATTCGCTTTTCCGAATGATAGGAAATCACAAGTCTTATAGAACTGAATTGTTTATGAGCTCTCACTGCTGATAAGCCTACTTTAGCAACCACAGTTTGGACTGGCAACTTGGTTGTTAAGCATAGTGGTTGCTAAATGGAACAGAGTTATGCTTATGATATGACTTCAGCTTTACTTTATGGACTTGCAAAGGTCTCTTTTTGTTTGAAAGTGGCAATAAATTTCCTGAACTGCTTTTTTTATGATCCCATTAAGGTAAAAAGAAAAAAGAAAGAAAAACAAGATCTGGACTGCACCATGGCAATATGCTGATGAAAGCTACTATCCCATCTATTTAAAAATTGTATTTATTGCTTCAAGGAAAAGGTGGGATGGTTGCAGTGGTGGGATACAACTGGTATGCACTGGTACATGCGTACCAGTGCCTGCCGGTAGCACCAGGTACCGTTCCAGTATGGTGCTCCAGAGAGCCCACCCACCACCCGCCATCCTTACCTCTATTTGAGCTGATTTGTGCTTTTGCGTCCGTGCACAGAGTGTACAGCACCTGTGCGACATTCCGACGAGCACCTGTAAACAGTTGCAGGAACTGGGCATGGCTAGTCTAGTGAAGAGAAGAACCAGGGGAGACACGATAGCAGTCTTCCAATATTTGAGGGGCTGCCACAGAAAGGAGGGGGTCAAGCTATTTTCCAAAGTACCAAAGGCCAGACAAGGAATAATGGATGGAAACTGATCAAGGAGAGAATGAACCTGGAAATAAGAAAACATTTTCTGACAGTGAGAACAATCAACCAATGTAAGAGCTGGTTTCTGGAAGTTGTGGGAGCTTCATCACTGGAGGCTTTCAAGAAGAGATTGGACTACCATTTGTCAGAAATGGTGTAGGGTCTTCTGCTTGGGCAGGGAGTTAGACTAGATGACCTACAAAGTCCCTTCCAACTCTGTTAATCTGTTAAAGTCCCTTCCAGAATCTCTCCTGAGCATTAGGACCCTGCCATGTATTCAATGTCAAAAGAACAGCTTGGTAATTCAGAAGAAGAATGTCTCTTGACTTCCGACAGATATAAAAAACAGAGGGCTAGTCTAGCTTTAGGATATCCTGTTCTTTATCAGTTGGTGAATTCAAAGAATCCCCATTCCAGAACTGGATTTCCCTGGATCATCACTTTCAATAATACCTAAATAGGCGTAACTATTCAGTCATAATATTGCACAGTCTTCTGAATAGCTTGTTCTCATGCAGGTTTCTTGGCGACACAAATGGAATAAGAATGAAAAACTACTCACCCACTTTTAATCTGAAAAAAAGAAAGGGAAGCCATTAAAAAATACCTCTTTCCATTCTGGCAATTCTGTGTTGAAGTTCTTTGATGTCGTTTTGTAGTTTAGGATCCTGACTGGCAGGTGCACCTGCAAATGAAAAATAATAGAAATCAAGTGATTATTCCTGTTACGTGACTATCTCATCCTGTGCAATTAATTGGGATGTCGCTTTTCTTTAACGATGCATTAGAATACAAACCGGCAATAGTCCGATAGATGAAAAAAACAGAATGATTCACTGATTGATTTGTAGGCCTAGAGTATTTGTCATTCAACAGAAACAAATGGATTTTGTTTTTGTGTCTTCCTTTCACTGAAAATTTGCATGAATCCAATGTTACGTTTATTATTCAACTTTTTTTAATTAGAGACTCTGGTGATCCATGAAAATAATAAGAGGCTCTTGCAAGCCCTTCCACCAAATTCCTTTAATATTGGAAAGAAAGGGTTAGCAACCTATGCGTATGTGTGTGTGGGGGGGGGAGGGAGGTGTCTTCAAATTATTGTTGACACCTTCATCCATAATAAATAAAATTTCATGGCAAGATTTTGGGAAGGAGTTTGCCCTTTCCTCATTCCAAGGGCTGAATGAAAGAGATTAGCCCCAAGATCACCAGCTGGTTTTGTGCCTGAAGAACTAGAATTCAGAGTCATTGGATTTTTAGCCCCATGCCTTAAACCACCCCATCAGACTGACTCTTTGCAACAGTATAGAAAAGAAACATTTGGGGAAAATAATACTTACCTCCTCTCAGACTCTAAATCAGGAGTGTCCTAACCTGGGAACCCTAAGACTTGTGAACTTCAACTCCCAGAATTCCCCAGCCAGCCAGAATTTCCCATGCTGGCTGGGGAATTCTGGGAGTTGAAGTCCACAAGTCTTAGGGTTTCCAAGTTTGGACACCCCTGATCTAATTATTGTTAATTCAATTCAATTCAATTCAATTCAATTCAATTCAATTAATTCTATTCTATTCTATTCTATTCTATTCTATTCTGCTTAGGAAAACAAACGTCAGTTGCCAATTGCTTTATGAAGGAAAAGTAATTGGGGGGGGGAGAGAAAATCAAGCTGATATGATAATTATGTGTGCATGTGCTGGAGCACCGAAAACCTGAAGACCACCTGGCTGGCGCAGGCATGCCTGTTTTTTGGCCATTTTCCTGGCCATTTGGGGGGCAGTTTTGGACCATTTTCAGGCTGTTTTGGGCTAAAACAGCCAAACAACAGCCCATCAAATGGCCTGAAAACAGCCCAGAAAACAGCCAAAAATGGCCAAAAAACCAGCCATTTTTGGGGCGCTTCCTGAGCTTTGGGGGCCATTTTCAGACCATTTCTTTGGCTGTTTTAGCCCATTTTGGGGTCATTTTCAGGCTATTTTTCAGTGCTCTGGTGTCCCCAAAAAACAGATGGCAGGCCAGAAACCAGAAGAGCATCTAGCAACAGCGCACGTGCCTGCAGAGAGGTCTCTGCATGCCATAGGTTCGCCATCACAGAGCTGGGGAATTGAGATTGCCTCTGCCTTCTGTGGGTCCCACCACACAAGCCTCCCATGAGAAAAAAGAGGGGGGAAACAAAGCGGCTGGTGGTAGAACAGCCAGCTTTGGGAAGTGGCCCAACAGGCAGAAGCATCACACCCAGAAAGAGATGGGTGAAAGTCATTCTGCGTTGAAGCAGAGGCATTCCGAGCCTTCAGCTTATCCCAGGATTGCAATGTTGAAGTCTGGGAAAGAAGCCATTTTCATGAAAGGCAGGGAAATGGGGAGGGGATTTTCCTGCCTGTCATCCATTCCTGAAGTTGAGCAAAGACTGAGTGAAGAACGGTAGGCAGGAAAATACTCCTCCCCCATTTCCCTGCCATTTGTGACAAGGAGGGGCCGGGTGAGGCACCCCGTTGCGTTAGCCATGCCCACCCAGTCACATGACACCCCCCCACCAAGCCATGCCCACTGAACCGGTAGGTAAAAATTTTGATTTTCACTCCTGCTCTAACCCCCTTCAGAGAGCACGGCATTTATTAGGACAGCATGGCTGGGGAATTCTGGGAGTTGAAGTCCACAAGTCTTAAAGTTCCCAAATTTGGACACCCCTGCATTAGGATGAGGCAGTCTTCCAAAATAGTGCGCAAGTTTTTTAAGGCATTGGGAGCTTGTTCAGAACATACCATCAGGTAATGTAGGAATCAAAGAGATGTTAAAAAGGGAAGAGGACGACTTTCATAGTTTTTGTTTGGGATTCTGGATTGGGCAAATCATATCTGCTTAGGTCTGGGAGCCCCCAAAAAGTACACACAAAGGACGACACTCTTATCACCTGGTGGACCAGCAGTTCCTCTGACACCTTGATGGCCCTTTGGTCCTTGAGGGCCGGGAGGACCATTTTGACCAGGAGGTCCTTGGGGACCTAGTCAGAGGAAAACAAAGGTTTAATTGTGTAGTTCTTGGGCAATTATTTCAAATTTTGGATATAGAGAGCACTGGGTTTTTGTTGATTGGTTCATTATTTATTTATTTATTTATTTGTTTGTTTGTTTGTTTGTTTGTTTGTTTTTTATACCGCCCTACTCTCAAAGGAATCAGGGCGGTGTACAGCCAGACTAAAACAGATATATAAAAGTTAAAAACAGTTTAAAAAACATATTAGATAATTTGGCCTTTCATAAGATTATAAAACCAACAAACCCCAATTAAAATTAATAAAAATTCATATTTAAAAATTCATATTTATGCCAGCCCGGCTTGTTGGAAAAGAAAGGATTTGAGAGCACAGTGGAAGGTGCGTAGGTCAGGGATAGTTCTTAATTCTGGGGGCAATTCATTCCAGAGGACAGGTGCTCCCACAGAGAAGGTTCTCCCCCTGGGTGTCGCCAGTCGACATTGTTTAGCTGATGGCACCATGAAGAGACCCTCTCTATGGGAGTGTACTGGCCGGTGGGAGGCTCTCAGTGGCAGAAGGGGATCTCATAGGTACCCAGGTCCTAAGTCATGGAGTGCTTTAAAGATAGTAACCAACACCTTGAATCGCACCCGGAAAACCACCAGAAGCCAGTGTAGCTCTACAAATTATGTTGTAGAAACATAAATATACCTTTAATAACCTGAACTCTCAACATCTGGGTACACAATATCTATAAACCTTTTTTTCTTTTATTTATTAATGTAAAATATTTCTACAGCTGTCCAACTTTTAACCAACTCTGGGCAGCTCCAAAATCCAAAAAACACAACATCCTCCTCAGTAATTATGGAACTAGGAAGTCCACAGCAGCATGTTGGGAAGGTAAAGGCAGATTGTGGAGCAAAACCAATAACTAACTCTGGATTGTAGAAGGCAAACATCTCCATGAAGTCAAGGGCTCTCCTAACTGATTTGCATCAGTACACTAACTCTCATAACTTAGTCTGAGTTCAAAGGGGTGGATCATTTCAAAGCACTTGTCTCACTCATCTTTATTCTGTTCCAAATGATTCTCACCCCTCCTTCCAAGTGATGGAGGCCTTGATTACCAAATTAAAATGTCATGGATTTGGCCCGCCCCACTTGCACTTACAGAAGGGGCATGCTGCAGAACCCATTGGCCAAGGGAATTTGGCTGGCAGGATCAAGGAGAAGATCCTTCTCTGCCATTTCTCTAAAACATCATCACCCTCAAGAATAGATCTGACCCACTCCTTGGGCCTTCCATAAAGGCCTCAATATCTGGCTCTGGCAACTGGCCCTGGGATGGGGGAGGGCAGATACAGCTCTGTCATTCTTGAGATAATTACTACATTGGAAGATTCCACCTCTATTGTGTACTTGCTATCTTAGCTATTTCGTTGTTAATTTTTATGTATTCATTGTCTTACCATTTTAATATTTTAGAACAGTGTTTCTCAACCTTGTGAACTTGGTGTCTGGACTTCAAGTTGACAAGGTTGAGAAACACTGTTTTAGAATATCATTTTATCAGACTGAAAGCCGCCCAGACAGTGAGATGGGCAGCAAATGAATTGAATAAATTGATAAATGAATGCCCAATTGCTTAGACAACACAACAAAACACAAGGACAGCTTGGTTTCCTTTTCACTGAAGAAAATACCTAGAAGACGATTGCGTTAATGATGGCAATAATTATTGCCTGGAAGAAACCAGTTTACAAAAATAGAGGCACTTCTAAATCCCTTCAGTGGGCCAGACCACTACAAAGATGAAGCAGTCTTGCAAAATAGCATGCAGGCGTTTGAAGGCCTTAGGAGGTTGTTCAGAACATTTCATCCAGCAATATCAGAATCAAAGACATTTTTAAAAAGGAAAGAGGAGGATTCTTGGGTGTTTTGTTTGGAATTTTGAATTGGGAAAGGCTAGATGTTGGAACAAGCATATCTGCTCAGGTCTGGGAGCCCAAGGAAAGCCAAAAGGAAGATACACCATCACCTGATGGACCAGCAGGTCCTCGGATGCCAGGATTGCCCTTTGCTCCTTGGGGGCCAGGAAGACCAGTTCTTCCAGGAGGTCCTTGGGGACCTGTTCAAAGGAAAATATATACTCTTTAACATCCTTGGGCACCAAATTCAAATTTCAGATATAAAAAAGCCTTGGAGTTTTAGGAGATCAGTTCATTGTTCTGTTATAGAAACATAAAAATATCCTGAACTTCAATAACCCAAACACTCAAATTGGGGTACACAGTATCTATGATGTGCCTTTCCCTTTCCTTCCTTCCTTCCTTCTTTTCTTTCTTTCTTTTATTTCAAGTGTTTAAATTATTTCTGTAATATTCAGTGGAAAAATCTATAAAAGTTCATGCCAGTATGCCACTGCATTTTATTTTAAAAAAAATTGCACTTCTGTTATTGGATATGGGAAGATCTTTCTGTCTGTCTTCTGTCCATCTGTCTGCCTATTTGCTTCCCATCTAGTAATGAAACAACTCTGGGCAGCAAATATTTGATAAATCAAGAAATAATCTTTCCATTTTTAATCTCGAATCTAGGATTATAGATTTCCCCTGAAGAATTCATCAGTAAAATGCAGAGATGAAAAACCACACAGAATGTCCTTCTGTTCATTAACAACAAGATCATATCTGATTATTTACAATTGTATGTTTGATCACTTAATCATTACTGTTGAAGGTTTTTTTTTAATTTCCAAGCTTACCTGGACAATTTATCTGCGCATGAGCTTCTACCAGCAAAGCAGCTGTTATAGCAAGGATCTGAACCAGCTGGGAGGACAGCATCATTTTCCAATCAACTAAAGTGAAGTACAATATTTTCAGCAGATATTTTCACCTTGCATGAAAATAATCTTTTATTTCCAAAATGGCTCACGACAAATTGAAAAAAGATCAGTTGAAGCAATTTACCTATAGATGTAATGAACAGGTTATTTAAATTAGGGAATGACATTCTTATCAATAATATTGGTGTGGTGCGTGGTGAAAGGCAAAAGGTAAAATACAGGCCAAAGAGGAAATTTAAAAAAAATATCAGCCAGAGTTGCAGCATTCCATCCTCCATACATCAAATAAGGTTTCTTTCATAATCCATACCTCAGTTTTTCACTTTTATGATGAAACAGCTACTTGTACTTCTGGGAACAATTTGATGCTGCAAATAGTATTTATGGAAAGCGTTAAGTGCATATTAACACCTAAATAGTCTTGATTTTGGCTGGTGAAGATCCATAGCATTGCATTATGGAGCATCTCCATGTCTCAAAAAGTCATAACACTTCACTATGGGAAGATCAGATGATCTTCAGTTTAAACTCAACTAGTGACTTCAAAACCACATTCATGTAAGTCTCTTGGCAAACTCATGGAAGAGGATTCTCTTTGCCTTTTAAAATTATACTTTTCTGGGCAACCAAGTAATAGCCACATCAAAATTAGGATATCAAAATTAGGATATCAAAATTAGCCACCCATCTTACTTTCATATCTACCAGTTCTACCAGTAAAAACTTGTGTCCCACCACAATTGGAACCGGTCAAAGCTATTAGTCCATTCTGCTAATTCGAGCAATATGTGAACCTATCTTCTTCTTCTTTTTTAAAAAAAGGTTGTTAAAATTGGGAATACAGAATAAAAACTAATCAGAACCAATCATTAGAATGGAAAATGAGGAAAAAAAACAGTGAAGAAGAAAAAAGAAAAAGCAGCAATGGAGAAATTGAAGAACAGAAATAAAGAGTTTATAAAGAAATAATTTCCAATTTTCTTTGATAACAGCTGTAAGTATAAATATAAGCTAACCTCTTACCCTATGGTTACAGCAAAGGTTTTGATTTTCCTATTTCCTATTACTTTTAGTCTAATCCTCAAAACTGTATATCATGACCATTTTTCTTTTGTTTTCCACAAAAATCATTTATAAGGGGTGACAATCATTGTTAAACTTAGATTATCTCTAATGAAAGCAGTCAATGTGGCCATCCTAGAATGTCTTCTTGATAGAGAACTTGCACGTTGTATTCTATTTTACTGAATAATAGACAAAAAATTAATAATTGTAGACTGGAGCAGAGAAGGACACCTTTGGAAATAATTTCTCAACAGTCTCAACAGCATTTTCTTTAAACTGATAAATTGAAAAGATGAAAATATCTAAATATCAACCCAGGGCTACCCTTCTTTATTCCAAAATTAGATATTTAAATTACTTTAAAATTGCTGTTCTCCCCCTTTTCAATTTCAATTCCAATTAAGTCAGCATGGCAGGCTAAAATTACTATTATTACTACATTGTGCAATGTGTTAATTTTAAAATTGGCATGCATCTTTATGGAATTTTAAAACATACCATGGAATGCTATAGGTAATTACTCAAAACAAATAGTTCTGCTAAACTATTAGGGCCCTTTCACAACAAACTAGATAAAGGGTGTAGCTTCGAATGAAGGATTTCAACTTACCCTGTCACTTCAGGACAAAATAATGAGGAACGGTGAAAATTTTCAATTTATAGTGTACATGTATACAATTGTCTTTTCTTCATTTTCTATCTGTCACCTCTGTTTTATTTACATAGCTGTTCTATTACGGAAAAAGATTTAGCAAAGGTAGAATAGCCATCTGTCAATACCGATTATCTTTCAGAAATAAGATATTCACAGTATATTAAAAAAAACCCACCATGTTCCTGAACAATACAATAATAGACCAATGGAGTGAGAAAAAAATCTTTCTGCTGGAAATTGTTTGTACATATAAGGTTTCCATAGCACAATCTAACTCATTCATAAGGATATATATGCCTTGTAATTTTTGATGCCTATCCAAACACAGAGCTTCAAACTCTTCTCTAGAAGTCTGACAAAAAAAAACGCACATTCTTTGTATACATTATCTGTCCACACAGTAACAGTATGTACATAGACAGATGGAACAAAAACACGATTAGAAATCTGACATGGTTGACTTAGAACATATACCATGAGAAGGATGTCCTGTTGCATACGGAAGACATTAAAAAAAGATCCATTGAAAGTTTCGCCACAGAAACAAAGAATTACTACACAAAATTAGTTATGCAATCCTAGAATCCAACAGTTGGAAGGTTCTGTAAGGTGACAAATACCAACTTTTGTTCAGGGTGTCAAAACAAAATACCCCAAACAGTTGCTTAGTTAGCCTCCATTCAAAAACTTCCACCAAAGGGGATTCTGCCCTGATAGAACCCAGGATGATGTACTGAATTTCATGAATGGAAAATAACACAGATTACTAACTAACGAATTGTACAGTCCCGGTAATTCTTATAAAGACAGTGTGACAACATGTGTGACATTACTCGATTTTTGTTCCTAGGTATCACTGTCAAACTATTATTTTTCTGTTAGGATATTTCTTTAAAGATTTCAACAGAATTTTATTTCCAATGTTTTAAAAATCATGATTCCATCTCTGGAATATAAAGTAGGGTACAAGTCCTTTATCAAGTAATCAAAAATGCAGACACTGACTTTCTTCCTTCTCCGAACTTACAAGCTCCCTGCCCTCAAGTCGCCATTTTAACGCCAACAATTTAAGACCTTTGCTTTGTTCCAAAATGGGATTCTTGGAAGAAATTCGTTCCATGTGTGAGACTATTCA
>JAPKID020005564.1:0-11059 GCA_026931265.2 Tropidonophis doriae | reverse complement strand
GGGCTATTTAATTCTATTTTAACTTTGTATGTATTGTTGTGTTTTAGTAGTTTTAATTTTTACCTGTACACCGCCCCAAGTCCCTTCAGGGAGAGGGGGCGGTCTAGAAGTCCAATTAATTAAATAAATAAATAAATAAATGCATGATTTCACATCATACAGTAGCATTTGAAAAGAACTTCAGCACCCTAAAATACCTCTGGAAAATACATTTTTGTTGAAAAGGGTTTAGTAGGCAAAGGGGGTGTTTTTTTGTTATCTGATAACAGACTATCTGTTTGAGATGAGACTGACTGACAGAAAAGGCTAAATAAAGAACATGACCCAAATTACAGCTTTGATAGAGAAGCAGAGAAAAAACCCCGGCTGGACAGCTGGTAGCAGAGCTAGAGGCAGCTGTAAACTCATAATCTAGAAGGAGGACCATAATTGGCCTGAATAATTTCTAGTCAGCAATCCAGACTATGACGATACTGAGACTGATTACCATAGTGACAAGCAGAGAACAGGCAGTGGTGGAAAAAAATATCATGGTTTTGAGCAGGAAAAAAAGGATAAAGGAAGCCAAGCCACCAACATTTTTAGGGCGGGCAAATAACTTATCTTCCTTTTTTCTTTTCTTTCTATTCTGTATTTGGGACAAAGAAATAGTCCTAATGAAAGTGCAAATGTAGAAAAAACAGAAACGAAAGGCTAACCAATAAAACAATGTAAAGGAAAGTGTAAGCAAGAGTGTTAATAGTTATAAATCATAGCAATGGGTTATAGCATGTTGAGATGGAATAGTGAGAATTTGTGCTGAGCCTTGGCTCTTTCAAAAGGACTATCATTACATAATCATTTGTTTATTTATTCACTGGATATGGAAGGCACCCAACTCCCAAGTAAGGCACAATTTAAATGAGACAAAAAAATAGAATTAAATCCCACTTAAAAAAACTGATGGGATTCCACAGGGATCTTATTCAAAAGAAAGACCTGAAAGTAAAGGCCAGTTTTTCAAAGACCATTCATCACCCAAACTACAATTATTTATAATCCTTTGATAACAAATTAGAACAATAGTACTGTTATTGACATCTTTTCTTCCTGTTAATTTTAAATTTTAACATTGTAGCAAACTAGTTCCCCGGAAAGAGAATACCTGTCCTGATGTTGAACTTGCTCAATATTATGATCACTTATCTCTGTTCTCCTCCTCCTCAGAGCCATAGTTTCTACCCCTTTAATATAACGAAATACGATGCAATGTAATTCATCATTATATAGTGAAATAATTTTTAAGTGATACCTACCTCCTGAGTGTCAGCTTCATGAAGGAGATCACTACTCAGAATCAAACGTCATACAATCATGTAGGGTTTCATTGAGATCAGCCAGTGTTTCTCAACCTTGGCAACTTTCAGACATGTGGACTTCAACTTCCAGAATTCTCAGCCAGCAGGGAAGTTGAAGTCCACACATCTGAAAGCTGCCAAAGTTGAGAAACACTGAGATACAGAATTCCTTGATTTGGACAAAATTTTATAATTGCGTTTCACGAGTCCTGGGAGACCAGGTCAGATTCCACAAGAATGCTGCAACTCTATGGATATCTCATGTGCTGAAAGCCTGAGGGCATTTTCCTTCTCTTAGACTCTTATACTTATTCTCTTCTACTCAAGGGGTTTAAATGCAACCTACCTCAATTTCCTTGTAATGGCTTTTCTCCCTGTCCTGCACTTAAATCATGTTTTTCTAATTGTCATCATATTGTTTCTGCAAGGTCATTTCTATCTTTTTCTACATTAGTGTCTAGTATCTGTATAATGTATACTATAAATCATTAGAAACATATAATGTGAGGGTTAGAAGTGACCTTGGAGCTAATCTAGACCAACCTTCTGTATTATATTCTCAATAGATAGCCATAGGGCCTGCTTAGATTCCTCCAGCAAAAAGGACTTTGCTTCTTCCTAAAATAATGTTCTTTGTTAATCAGATCTTATCAATAAACAATAGACAACACACACACACACACACAGAGTTTTATATACAATTATTATCTAAAACAATTATATAATAATTCAAAGAATTAAAAACTATAAAAGCAAAACAGAAAAATAATATGTGAAGGAGTAATGAGAATAATATAAGGGAGCCACCTCAATTTTTTACCCATCACCATTATATTCCTTCTTTCTTTCACTTCAGTTATGTTAACTGTCAAGGAAGCTCATCCTTGAGTCCCACCTTGTTTTCCAAGTAGGAAACTATATGATAGACTTTCCATTTATTGGCTTGTATTTCACTCAATGAATCTGTTTGCCTGCAGGTTTTATAGGAGTTGCTGCCCATGAAATACTACATTCTAGATTTGCTTCTATGTGTAATGACTCCCCCAAGACACTTCCCCAGATACCTCTCCAGATGTCAGCTTGGAGAAAGTTCCAGGTACGTCAGGAAGGCAGTTACTTGCCCCAAGCAACCATCTGAGAGTCATTTTGCTGAAGCACAGCTGCAGTAGTACAGCCTTCAGGCTTTGGGTGAGGAAAGCATGCAGCTGCAGCTGGTTAGTGATGAGGAAGAGGAACTGCCTTCTGTACCTGATCCAAGAACACATAGGGCAGAGAAAAGGCAGGAGCAGTGAAGGTCAACCAGATTACTCATGAGAAGGCAGCCTTGCCCTTCTTGATGGGCTGTACCGGAAGTTGGCTTTTTAGGACAGCAGACAGATGGAGACGATGTAGGGGAAAATGTGTTCATTTTCTTGCTCTGTGTGTTCTTGCCTTCAACTTTACGTTGACCTTTGTCTTGGAACTTGCCTTTGCTTTGGGAACTTGCTTTGGCCTGGTGGACTGGACTTACCTTTGCCTCGAGGTTTAATGTTGGCTTCATTTGAGTAGCTGTTGGAATTCATTGGGGTTGAGCTGGTGCACAGGGAATCGCTGGGGAATATCAATTCAGGCTCATCAGCCTTGATAATTATTCCTTACACCCATGGTGCGTGGGTGTATGTGTGTGCGTGTGTATGCATATGAATGGTACAGCATACTATAGGACATATATTGGCTTCCTGGCAATTTGAAGGAGGTCCTTCTGGCCTTGGGAAGAGGACTTGAAGTAGCAGCTGGTTTTCATAGGGCCAGGCTGAGCACACTCATCAGCAATGGGAGGAAGAAGACAGTGAAGGTCATTTGGGGCTGCAGAGTGCAGGGTAGCAGGAACAGCTAGGGCTTTGAACTATAGCACTGAAGGGGCTAGCCAGGGAATGGGGTTTGAGGCAGCACTCCTTGACAGAAGTGGCAACACCAGCAGCTCTGGGTAAAGTAGAGATCCAGGGCAACGTAAGCCAGCTGAAGCTACTAAAGTCCTCTACTTCAACCCCACTGCACTCAGAAGTTCTGCCACCATAATAGCAAAGAGCAGAAGTCACTGGATAGCCCCATTCATTCAAAGCGTCTCTGTAGCTTGTACCCATGCACAGTCTATTCAACACTTTCCATACTTGCTATTTTAAGTGAATTGATCATTAAAGTAATGTTCTATGGCAGTGACATCACTCAAAATATTCACTGTATAAGTTGCAATTACCTGTTAATGGTGGATTGATTCCCCTCCCCCCCCCTACACTTCCAGGTTTATCACCAGGCATTCATTTTCATTCAGTTCTTGCTTGAAAAAAGAATTTTCATAATTTGCTCCCTTTTTATACACAGTTTGAAAGCTATTACATCAGGGGTCTCCTACCTTTGCAACTTTAAGTCTGAAGGACTTCAGCTCCCAGAATTCTGGGGCCTGAAATCCTTCAGACTTAAAGTTGCAAAGGTTGGAGAACCCTGTATTACATGACCCCACTGAAGTCATAGCAACTGTTTGGACTATTGTTTGTGGATCACATTCAAGTTCTGAACCTAATTACAAAAGAGGTTTATGAAAGATGCAAAGATCTGGGGTGCAGATTTAATTGTTACCTTCTTACATTTTGCCAATGTTTTCTATTTTAAAATAGATTTTATTTTTTGGTGACATGAAAAATAATATTTAAAAGTTCAAATCAAACTATGTACACACTATTATTTGGGCCCATAAATGTTCCATGGAAGATTTTTTTACTTTTAACTTTGGCAGTTTCAAAGTTGTACTGTTGTTTTTCAGGTGATTCCTTTAACAACGGGGAAGCTAGAAGCACATTGCAATTATTTATTATTTTATTACAAGTTTCAAATTGTTCCCAACATTTCAATAAACATTTTTGCAACATTTAAAGCAGCTACTTTAAGTGCAAATTCAAATCTCATGAAATATGCTATATTTAATTTTTTTCACATCAAATAATATAACTCAAATATTCATATACAATACATAATCATATGAGACAAATACAGTAATTCAAATCAATTGCAAAACATCAAAAATTCCCAGAAAACCCACAACTCTATTTATTGCAGGTGTTGGCCTATCTCTGTGAAATACTCTTCCTACTTATAAATCTAAAATGGATGTACTTTTCTTTTCAGAAGTAAGGAATTGCCAGTTTCTTCGTTTAAAGGAGGCCCCAACCATGTACACTTGGTATCTCTTATGAACAGATACAGTAATATTTTTATCTGTTAGAATATAATCCTCAAAGTTATTTCAGCACTTGGGATTCCATTTGCTGAAGCATTTATTTCAAAGAGCAAAGGAGTGAAAAATACATTACAATAGCTGTACGAAAAAGAAGAGTTCTTAAATTAATATTCTCTCCTGAGCTTTTTCTGACCTCTGAAGGACTGGTAGTTCCTTTTTCTGATATTATAAAATCAAGAAAGGGATAATTTTGAATTTTGGAAAGAGATAAAGATTAATGTTAATCTCTAATGAAACCAGCTGTGTTTTAGGTAACATTCTGATTTCTGACCTGCCCAATACTCAAGAATGTTTACAGAGGTATGCTACTGAGCATGCATGAGTAGATGGGACTTTCAATTTATGAAATAACCAAAGAGGCTTATTTCACATCTACATTATCTTCTTCTGGCCCCAGGCAAACTGCTTTTTATATTTTCTTGTACTTTAGGAAGAATTACAATATTTTAGAACTTCAGAGTTAAGATATAAATTTTTATACTAAATTTATTTGCTGTTTTTTATGCCATAACCTATTGCATACAATTGAGAAATTGTCACTAGACAGTATAAAAGTTCAATATTAAATAATAACAAAAGAAATATGTACATGTCTATTCTTTTTCCTATGTGAGACTCTTTAGATATATTGTTTTCTAATTAGAAAATGGACAAAAGAAGAACAGGATGATAGAGAATGAGGTGGCTGGATGGAGTCACCGAGGCAGTAGGCGTGAGCTTAAATGTACTCCAGATGGTGGTAGAGGACAGGAAGGCCTGGAGGAACATTGTCCATGGGGTTGCGATGGGTCAGACACGACTTCACAACAACAAAATCAGAAAATGTTAACTTAAAAAAATGAGCAGAATTCCTGAAAAAGGATTTAAAGAAGATAATTTTACATGCTGACTAGGTTTGTGGAAGACACAGATCTAAAAAGAGCAAAAGAAATGCCAATTCTTTGCAGTAGTAAATTCAATTTTTTAAAAGAAAGATTGCAACAAGGCATCGAAACCAGTGGTGGGTGCTGGTCCCTGTCACTACCGGTATGCTGCATCCTAGTTGTGCACGTGTGCCACACACACATGTGCATGCCAACGCTCCTGCGACACTCAGCTGCTTGGCGGAGCTAGTGCAGGCGCCACACACTGTGTGCGCGTATGCAATTGGCCAGTTGCATATATGAACAGATGTAGTATACAGGTGGACAGGTGGGCCAAATGAGCCACTATACCAGCACAGTAGCCACTGCTCCTGGCTACTAACGGTACAGCCGTACCCGTCCGTACCAGCCGGAATCTACCACTGACCGAAACCATTAAATTGATTATTTTCTTCCTTGTTTTTTAATACACTGTGATAGCAGGTTTTCAAATTGTTTTTTGTATTTCCTATTTTTTAGTATCATCTGCAGAGAAGCTTCTAATGCGGAATGATAAATTGACATCTTACAACTAGTCGGAGATATTACAACTGAACATGCATCTAGATGCTAGATCTGGACCACAAACAAATTTCTCTCTGGAATAAAAAAAAGAACTTTGCTTTGCTCATAGACTGCTGTTTGTTTTGTGTGAGTAGATGTTAGAAACAATATTTTTGTGGTCTTTTGCAAACAGCTGGGAGTCATGAGATTTCACTGAGCTCAGAGACAATAATGTAGCTTTTATGGGCATAAAGTTTGACCAAACCTTACTTTTTAAGATTTTTTTTCTTTTTTAAAAACATACTGCTCATTAAAGATTGAAAACTTTCAGAAAGGCGAGTCAAGTTGGTGAAAATTCACTTGGTGAATTTTGCTTCAACCCTTTAAGTAAGAAAATTGCAAGTTTCAAGTTTTTCAAAGGTTTTTTTTTTACAGAATATACAACAAAAGGTGATTACAATGTAGATTTTAGAAAGTTTTAAATGGATTAAAGGTTTAGAAGGACTGAAATTGAAGTTAAGTACAAGAATCATTTCTCCTGGAAAAGTCTATGTTTATATTTGGAAACAACTGACAACACAACTTTGAAGGTTGGAAATAAATGTATCAATGACTATCTTAAGAGACATTTATGATGAATGGGCCAAATATGTAATTATAAAGTTTCTTTTATTTTAGAATTGGAAGAAATGATTGAGAAGAAGCAAGTTACACCGAATAAAATTGAAATTTATTTGAATGTGAATTTAAAAATGATAGCCCATAAGAAAGAGAAAGCAATAATAGATTTACAAATGCAACTGGATATCAACTTACTAATAAATAAATATCAAACCAGAAGATATGGATAATTTCTCTACATTAGATTTACAACAAAGATGTCAAAGATTTCATAGAGTCAAAGTAGAAATATGAACAGCAATGTGGACAATATTCTTTTACTGGAATTACAAAAAAGGTTTGGTAAAATATCAATTCTGAGACAAGAGACAAAGAGTGTGAGGCAGATGTTAGGATTTGAGGACTTGAGAAAGAAGAATACAAAATCAGTTTATTTGATTAAAGTTAACACAATTTAATTGCTATTTTTGGTAATATTTAATGGATTTTTGTTGATTAGGATTGTATTACAATGTTTAAAAAGTTTACTTATTTGAAGAGAGGAAATAGAGGGGATATATTTAACTAAAGTTTAGCATTCAAATATAAAGGGAAGTATTCAAGTATTCAAACTGTAAATATAGTTTGTAACAGTTATGCCTCCAACCCTTAATGCGCTCTTATGGAATGCTATGTTTAATTGAATGATGCTTTTTCTGGGGCCATAAGTATATTTCAGCTATTCAGAAAAAGGCTGAACACTATAAAAAGTTTAAAACAAATGTGTTTAACTGGAAAAACAGGCACTTTACTTTCAACTTACTTTATTTTCATACCAAGCTATTATCAATTAAAACCCTCAAAATTTGATTTAGCCATCAAAATTTACTCAAAGCTTTTATCTGCATATCATCCAACAATATCAAAATATACCGTTCAAAGCCCACAAAATAATTTGTGCATGTGAGTGAGAAAAAACCCAAAGGACTTCTATACCATGATAATAAAATATAGTATGTAACAATTTAAATGCCTAGCAATAAATTACTCCTTTATAACATCCACTTCACTCTGATGTGAAAATGATGTCTCTTTAGAAGTAACTTCATCTGATGAACCCTCCTTTTGAATACTGATTTCTTTATTAATATTTTTCTATAGGTATATTTTTTTCATCTTAATATTTGCCCTGTAGTCAGAAGTTGCTTTTATCTTATTTATCTTACAAAAATATAAGGGATTTTTTGAGATGAATTTCAGGTCAAATATTTTTCAGCATCAATCATTTCCTTTGAATGCATTCAAATAGATTCATTTTTTTCCATTAACACTACCTTCTTAATGTAATTGTATGTTCATGAACATTTGCATCTGCATTTTCTGTTCTCGGCAAAATGATGGCCCTAATACTGATGATTAGGCAAATCTGTATAACTATATGCAGATTAGGCAAATGTATGTCAGCTTTCAACAATACTCAGCACCAATCATACAATTTTATATAATGCTCATAGAGGAAAGTGAATATGTAGTATATAATTTAGAAAGTAGCTCATAAAGGGACTGTGGCAATATGTCCTAGAGCAGTGGTTCTCAACCTGTAGGTCGGGACCCCTTTGGGGGTCGAACAACCCTTTCGCAAGGGTCGCCTAAGACCATTGGAAAACTGAAAACTGGACCATTGGAAAGACATATTTTCGATGGTCTTAGGAACCACCAATTTTATGTTTGGTGGTCACCACAACATGAAGAACTGCATTAAAGGGTCGCAGCATTGGGAAGGTTGAGAACCTCTGTCCTAGAGTATGTATACCAAAGGAATTAATATCTGAATATATTAATGATCAAGATTGTAAATCTCAAAAACTAAACATGAAACCTAGTTAAAGCTGAGAGCAAACACTTAGGAAATATTTAATGTCAAGTCCTGAATATAGAGTTTTATTAATGGCTTCATTATTACCTGCATATGCTGGCACTGCAACAAGTCAATAACTATAATTGCAACTATTTAATGGGAGGCTTTATGATCTTAGCAGATAGTTGTTTAGATTGTTAAACTGGTATAATGCTTAAGAGGGTTGAGACAATTTTGTTAGAATCTTTGCTTCCTCAGCAGAAGTCCAGTTTGAAGAAGTATGGCAATTAAGAATTTGTTTCAGATAGATAAAGGGAAGAGATTAAAAAAAATCTAAATATAGTTGCATAATGAGGGGAAAAAAACATTCCACTGCCTTGTCTTAATGATGGAAATATCAAACTGAGCAAAAGTTTCCTTTGATATTTTTTTATTTGGTTTTCGCTTTCTTAGTGATAGGAGATCTTTCACGCATAAAAATATAAAATCAAGTCAAAGTTACAAAGCTGAAGAAGAAAAGATATTTAGTGGAAAACAAAGAAAGAAACATACTTTCTGAACCATCCATTGCATACTGGAAGTTTCCCTGTCAGAAATCGCACACAATCGTTTGATACTAAATCAATTTAGCCACTAGCCATATTTCAGTGACAGGCAGCAACTGTTCCCATTTCTTCAGCAGAACTATCAATTTTTTAAAAAAAATTTAAAAGTATAAACCTTGAAGATTTAATTTGGTATTTTCTGCACATAAAATACAAAATGTTCCCAATATGTCATGGTCTTTTAAAACAGGGGTCCCCAAACTGTGGGCCATGACTGTCAGGGAAATGCTATCAGGCTCCAGAAATAGTCACTGAGTGTGCAAGCAGTGGCAGAGGGCATGCATGACTGCACACATGCTCCATTTGTGTGAGCAGCAGGTGCATGCTGCTGGTGCATGGAGTTGCATGTATGTGCACTTGCCCATCACTCACACAGAATCACCCCCCCCCAAACAGGTCCACAAAACCAGAAACATAGGAGAACTTTGTTTTAAAATAATGATGAATTATATTTAATTATTTCTGCTCCCATTTCTGACCTTAAATTGGATTGGGTTTTGTTCACAATCTCAGGACCTTCCTGAAGTAGCAGCTCCTACTAATGAGCAGGTGGCAGCTATAGCCACAAAGCATTCTGCATAACCCCATGTGGTTCCTAAATTAGGGGGCGTGGGGGCTTCAAACAGTCACTCACATCCTGGTCACTTCACAGTTTGACTACGGCAACATTGTTTACATAGGACTGCCAATGCGTGTGTGAGCGATAGCACGTGCACGTGCCTGCTTTTGGCACACGAGGTGAAAAAGGTTCGCCATCACTGTCCTAGGCCTTTGGTAAAAGTGAGTGAAATCCCCTGCCCCTATGTGAGTTTATTTTCTTACATTTCCATTCAGATATTTTTTTTTCTACTCTTCACTTTTATCTATTGCTATTTTCCCCTCTGAGTTTTAATATTTATATTTGTAACCATTCAGAATTGTTAAAAGGCAACTAAATCTAAGCAGGTTATCTGGACCTATTTTAGTTGGGATTCAGGCTGTGGCATTGTACAAAGATATCGTTGGTTGAACCAATCAATGACCTTTGGTGGAGCCAGAATGGGGTGATGCATCCATTCTGTCCATCTTTATCTCTCAAAAAACTATGGATATGATCAAGAGTATCCTTTCACACTGCCATGGGAGTGGGAGGTCCTGGTTCATGGACATTCTCTTTCTTCCTCTGAAACTGGTTACAGTTCTTGCAGACATGTGGAGTTGGGTGGCTTCTAAATCTAAATTAATGAACAAATGAAATAAGCCTCAAAGGCTTGATTGTTCTAATGTCTCAATTCCTATATCTTACATTCTAAGAAAAATTTGAAAGGACAGGTAGACCTCCAGTTTTTCTTTCAACTATTAGGCTAAAAATGTATGAAAAATGGACAGAGAGGATGTGAAAGATGGAGTGTTATCAGATGCAGCCCATTGTCACACACATATTAACTGAATGGGATTTGTTTGGACATTAATTCATCTCTAAGAACTTCAATATACCACTGAGGATATAACAATATTCTTGTTTACATTTCTGCTGAATCTGCTGTTCCAAAAGATCTTCCCTCTGATTATTTGGTAGCTCCTGACCTTCCTTTCTTTAGCAAAGCTTTAAAAATACAGTTATTTCTCTAAGCACTGTAGCCAGAATAGTAAATTCTTATTGGAAGAGGTTTAGAGTGTTAGGCCATGTCACACATTAGTGATTATTACTGTTATTGTTTATTATTGTTTCAATACAGCGTTATAGTGTTGAATTGAGGCACCATCTAATTTTTAAAAAGTAAATGGTTGGCAGCATTTTCCCTGGAACAAACCCAAATCCTGTAACATTAACACTACTGAGTCAGTAAGATATTCCAGCGCAGAAATGGCACCATCATGCAAAGAATGTTGAAGCTTGTCATTGTTGTTCAACATCTTAAGCCTATCTTCTGGAGTGTTGGCTATTCCTGCCAGCTTGGTGTCTTCTGCAAATTTAATAAATGGGGAACTCATCAAAT
>JAPKID020005563.1:0-11060 GCA_026931265.2 Tropidonophis doriae | reverse complement strand
AGAGACACACACACACACACACACACACACACACACACACATTTGTCTTTGGGTGTCTGCTTCCAGATTCTTTGCTGAGAATTCCTCCACCTTCCCCACAAATTCTACTTTGGGTTTTCTTCTTGTAAAGTATCTATTCCCACCCCCTCTCCCCCCCAGAAACACGTTACTTTACATTCTGCATTTTAAACTGTTATCATGTTGTATAAAATAAAATATGTACATTGTGGGAATAGCACTAAGCAAGCTTGGTATCAACTTAGTACCTCAACTTGGTACCAATACTGAGATAACAGCGAACTGATCATGTTAACTCAGAAAAACGTCTGCGTCTTTAGGTACATAGAATAGGAGAATGTGTTTTATGAACCTAAATTTAGGAAGTTTGTAAGTATAGTGTCAGCTGCCATTTCCTGCTTGCCTTTTGCTATCACTGAGTGCCAGACTGCCATGAACTGTAGGGGGACTGGATGGGAGGGGGACAATTCAAGGAAAATGAAAGTTCACTTTATCTCCCTGAGATGCAGTTTCAAGGTTGACCGGCTGGGAATGGAATACAGCTGCATTCCAACCCACACTTGAAGTAACCATTCTGAAAACATCAACTTTGATTTTGATTGGACATTGGGGCCCAGCATGGGGATGTACCTAAAGGAAGGGAAGTTAGATTTGGAGATTTTGATGCATGAACTTCAATTCTGGCTTTTCTCTTCTGCATTTCACTTCACCTTTAATAAACTATACTTTTCTCAACAAATGGAGTTAAAGATTGTCCTTACTTAAAGATTCAAGTTGAGACAGGTCTTACATATAGTATTGAAATCCATTCTTTATAAAGTAGGGGAATAAATATATTCCACAAAATATCTTAATAGCATTTTTTTTGTTTCCTTAGAGGCACATGCTTGAAATAAGTATAACAAACCCACACTTTATATCAGTAATTTCATATGAAATAATTACATTTTAAAGATAATTTAAAAACTTCCAGTCTGTGTTGGGACAAATCTCAGTCCTTCATGATTTGGTACTTAGGTATCTGCAGGTCTGACCTCTCCAACCAGAATCAGTCCTAGACTATTAGACTGTTCAAAATAGCTGCTGATGCTCTTAAAGCTCATGGAAATAACAGCGCTTAAAATGAAACTAGATTGTTTTTCTGTTGTGTGGTGCTACTCTGGAAGAGACAATACTTGAAGACTAGAATTGTCATCCCACCCACACTGGCCTTTAGGGAACTGCCTTCAGAATGAACTATTCTGGCATGTGTTTTCTTGTCTAATGCAATGCCACCATATTTTCCTTTTGAATCAGGTATTTTGACTCCTGGTGACTGACTGACTGATTAGTCCCTGTAGTTTCCTTGACTAAGTGTTTTTGGAAATAGTTTGCCATTCCTTTTTCCTAAAGCTCAGAAAGACTGTCTGGTCCAAAGTCACCCAGCTAGCTTTATGCCTAAGGCAGAACTTTTTAGCCTGTTGTCTTAATTACTATATCAAAGTGGTTCTATTGAACTGCTTGTATTACTTTATTTACCTTTATGTTTATTGTCATTTACATTTCTATTTGACCATAGATGTTTTAATTATACTTTTAAAGAGTTGGTTGCAGTTGAGAGTATAATCTCAACCAATCAATTAATCAAATTTCTCTTTTGGAGTCTGAATTCGTCATGCTTTATTCTTTCCTAACCATAGAAAGTAAATAGATGGCATCATTTAGTGGTGTGTTTATGAAGAGAATGTAGGTCCCTGAATATTTATCCAGTAATACAGGTAATCATTTTAAAATGCCATGAAACTGTTTTGTTCTCACAAGGTTGGCTGGAGATGGACAAGGCTCATAAATATAAAATTATTCCCAAAGATATATGGCTCTGCTAGGCTTTGAACATTGTATCCTAGAAGATAATATCCGACCAGGAGCCCAACAAAAATATTTAGTAGATGATATTATTGTCTATGTATATCTTTTCAGAAGAGGATTAAGGAATTATTAACTCTATTTATTTAGGGTAATAACTGTGTCTTGCTTTCTAGTGCAGAATATACCATACAATTGAAGTGATTGTAGACCTTGTATGAATGAGGATTTTTTAGGCAAACATACTTTTCATTCCATGGATTCTAGCATTTTAATATAGCTGCTTCTTGAAGAGGCAACTAGGAGAGAACAAGTAGTACTGGAACATTTCCTTAATATCTATTCTACAAAATATGATTGAATAGTTGTCAAAATATTGCTATAATTGGGGAAAATGAGAAAATTGAGAAGGAGAGAAAAAAATTACAAATTTTGGAGTAACATTTCTATCATAAAATTCCCCCACCCCACCCCATCACCATTTCTCTACCTTCCTGCTTTTTTCTAACCCTAATCCAACCCAGGCTCTTTGTTTATTTGCTGTACAGTGAGTCTTTGACCTGTTTTGTTGCTGTCTCTGAATTAACAAAATGCCATTGACCAATTCCTAATAACTTTGTTGCTGTTACAGACTAAACCTCCACAAAATTCTAAAAATGCAAAAAAAGTTCACTTTTTCTCTTCTCATCTTTTTGTTGCTGATATACTTTTCTCTTCTTAATGACTGAAATTGTCTTCTTATAAAATTCACTTGTATAAAAAAAAGCTTTTGTTAAATGCAGAGGCTTAATGAAATGAGTTTTGCAAACCAGAATTGTATAATAGTGTGATACGCAAATGTAAGTATTTTATATGAGTAAATAGTGTCCATTAATTGTGCTGAGCCTCTCACTTAAATTACCTGTATTTATAAATAATACCCATCTCACTTTGTATGTCCATTCCTATCCTACAACAGAAATATGAATTTTAAAAAATAAATGCAGAAGATGAAATTTTACAACCATTTATTCTTGCTTTCACATAAAAAAGTTTATAATATGGTTTCTTTCTAGCTTTATAGTGAATTCTTATTTTTAGCCAGCCAGCTTGTTGCCAATTAGGGGGGTAATAGCCTAGCAAATGCCTGCAGTCACACATAGGAAAATTATGAAAAAGCTTTCTGCATGCAGTACCCAAAAAAACCATCTTACTTGTCCTCCATTCACATGTTCAAGGGTAAACACTATTCACTGAGTGTATGAAAATTAAAGAAGTATCTTTCTACTGTTGAATCAGTAGATAAACACTAATGTAATCATGTTTTCAAGTCCCATTAAAGACATGAAAAATGATTTCAGCAAAACAGATATGCAAAATAAATTGGATATAACTACACATAAACTAGTTTCTTCAATTTACAGAGTTTGCTAGTTTCATTGTTTGAAATCCTGTGCTAATGTTTTCCTCGTGCATTGCTCAAATTCATCCAATTGTGTATGATTATATACATATGTGAATATAGATATTTCTGCTAATGTGGTCACAGAAGAATCCAAGAATCCAACATAATCCAAGTAAGAAATTCAAGCATCCACAGAATTCAAATAAGGAATTAATACTGCTTTTTAAAAAGAATGATAGTTGGATCTAGATATCTCAGGCTGATTTTTTTTTTGCAGTCTCTTCCATATTATAATCCCATGTTCCAAATTCCATGTGAGCGGTTGGAAAAACAGAAGTACCTAAGTAGACAAGTTGTCAAAAGCTTGAGAAGAAGCCTATGCATTTGTCTCCAGTTAAACTTTGCTTTGTCTCTTAAATGCTTTGGAGCATGGTCTGATTCCCTGCCCCAAAGAAATAGTGGCCTACTTTCTTTCTAATTGTTGTGTCCTTTTTATTTCTGGCTAACCCTTTTATGAAGGTCTTTGAAACCCCCACCTGTTTAAAAAGTCCACTCTTGAAGATTGCCAATTTGGAATGGGCTTCTTCCAATTCATCTATTTGGAAATTATCAGTGAACTACACAAAGGATAGTTTGCTTTCTCTTTTCTCTTTATCTGAGATGTACTGTACATTCACTGACATCCAGTCACTAAATGCCATCTTTGAGAATGTGAAAACTCCCCCCCCCCGCCCATTTTTAAAGACAACCCCCACCATTTGCAGGGAAGTGTCCAGCAATGTTGCTTGCATTCAAGAGACTGCTAGTTAGGAACAGTGTGCTAACAGGGAGAAATGAAAGAGGAGGAGGGGAGACGGAGAGGAAAAAAAATGTTGTGGCCTCTAGCTGTAATCAGCCTTGTTGCTGTCTGATTTCTCAGACTAATAGCTGAGCAATAGAAGTCTGGGAGTTCAAACAGAGGTTATCTTTCCCAGGTAGCATCTCGCTCAACGAGAATTTGATTTTTTTTCTATAGGACTTTACTCCATTAGATTAATGAAATTTCAATGAGAGCCCGGCACCCCCCGAAGCTTTGTTAACAAAACAAATGGCAAATCTGTAGGTGAGACAGCTTGTGAGGGAGACAGACGCGAAGGTGAAATTCTTCTCCTCTATCTGCCCGTCCGGCCTGAAAACCACATTGATCTCTATTTAAAATCACCAATTGGATTTTTTTTTTGTTAATTATAAATGATTGATTGGCAGGGTTTTGCCTCCCTCCTTATACATGTCCTCTCTGCCACTCCTGCCAGCTCCCCCTTCCTTTGCTTCTGCACTCATGCTTGAAAGCTTAAAACTTGGCATGCAGCTGTGTGTGGATGGAGGCTTTTACAGTTTTTTTTATTAATGTTAAAGGGAAAGAGAACTTAAGCTGGCTTGGTGTCATAGTTGTAAGCTTTTATGATCTAATAGATTGTACTGTTCTTTTCTGTTCAAATGTAATAGTTTAATTCTTTTTTGGACATAAACTTTATATATAAGCTTTTCTATAAATTATATTCTTTCTGAGTATACTGAGACTTAAACATGTCTTTGAATGAAGTTTGCTAATAGATTTTTTAAAATTTTTCCTTCTATTGATTTTGAACCTGGAACATTTTTAATTGTATTATAAACACAACTATTTTGTAGTTGTGAACCTGTATAATTTATGTATAATTTCTCAGACAATTGTTAAAGTATGTACTCATTTTCATCAGTTTGGAGTTCCAGAATCCAATAAAACAAAAACCCTAATCAGGAATTAAACAGCTTTAGATAAAAAGACAAAGAGGAGTGTGAGAGAAAGATGAGGATGGCAAAGGAACCACATTTGGTTTGTATAAGATTTTGTATCAAGAAAATTAGGAAGTAAAATTGCTGATGTAGGTTGTTACAAGATGAAATTGTGGTATAAATAGCCTCACACTTCTTTCTAATTACATAAGAAAAAATCAGTTGTTTCAGTAGATTAAGCTTAACTAATTGCTGCTTTATTAATCTGTGGTAATCCATTGTACTTGCTCTTGAGTACATGACTAATACTAAATAAGACTTGGGACAGATAAACATCTGCATATAGTAAAAATATCATGATGAGTCCAGATATTCTGATAATTCTATTAGTCTTACTGATATAATGCAGGTTTTGTATGATAGAATATATAGTATAACCACAGTACTCCATTTTATAAAACCATAATATATTATGGATTATTAAAATAAACAATTATTTGGTTTTTAAGGTGGAACAAGCTTCTTAATTCTTTTAGTCTAGTTGAGATTTGAAATTCCATACTACCTTGTATTTTCAAAATACTTCATATTTTATAGTTTTATGAAACATTTACATTTAATATAGCTTTATTTCTGTTAATAATTATTGCTTTAAATACATTTCAGTTGTATAAGTAGATGTCATAACCGATCAAGTAGCACAGAATATACAGCATTGAAACTACCATATGTCTATTTACTCAGATGTAAGCCACACAGATTCTATATGTGAGGTTTCTGCATTACATAAAGTTATGTGTGCATGACTGTTTATTTCTAATGTTGAGAATGGTATATAAAAATTAGCTTTCAGGCTGTCTCTGCTTCATCTTGAAGGATCTCTCTTATATTTTCAATTTGCCTTAATAGCATTTAGCATATTGATGGTTGATGCTGCCCTTTATCTTGCAGTAATTTGACTTTACGAATTCAAGATTTTTTTTATATTTTCCACTTTCTCCTTGTGTGTGTGTGTGTGTGTGTGTGTGTGTGTGTGTGTGTTTAAATATCTGTCTAACTTGTCTCACTATGTCACTGGATTAAAATTTCACCTCTTCATTAATCCTTTTGCTATTTAGGCATTGCACCATTATTTACTTTCAATACTTCTCTGGAAGTATATGTTAATAATTGCTGCATATCTGCTCTGTTTTTAACATAACTGTATCCAGGATTTATATATATATATACATGCCACTTTAAGCATTGCATTTGTAAACACCTGCCCAACTTTGCAATAATGTAGATTGCTCTATAAGAACCCTATACTTTTCAGAAGTGTCTTTTCAGTAATTAATGACACAGGAAAGAAGATGTAACATAGAGAACTGTCTACATCTTAAAAGAGTGGCTTGCTGCTTTATCACTAGAACCTGCAAACATTCATACATGTTTTTCTTCACTTAGAAGATGAATTCCGACCTGACTTTATATCTTCCAGTGATATCATTGTTCGCATTAACTTACTACAATTTAGAAAGAAGATTGAAGTATTAAAGATTAAAGTACCAAAAGGATATCATACATATAGCATATAAATAATAATGATAATTCAAATTCTGCACTTGTTGCTTCTCCAGGTAATCTAGTTCTGATTCGCATCACTAGAGAAATTGTAGAATTTAATGAAAGAAAAAAAATTGAACATCTGAATCCAACCACTGAATTTCGGAATAAGAAGATAAATAGCATATTAGTGGTCTGTAAACGATATCTAAAAGGGAAAAACGTAATCTATCCCAAGTTTGAAATGGGAGTTAAACATTACAGTCAGTTATGATGGCTTTCACTGGATGGTACTCAGTGTTTCCCCCATTTATTCCTACCTCCAATTATTGGAAAATATATGACTGAGAATCAGTTTCCATCCATGGCTCATTGGGTTAGGCTGACTCCTCTGACTTCTCCTTCAACCTTTTTAATTTTGTGTGGTTTTAATAGCTAAACTCTGTGTACACGAGGGGGGGAGTATTCTAGTCTTTGGACAAAAGCATACTCCTTCCCTGAGGCAGAATGAATGATTTTCTCCTCCTTGAATTAAGGATTTAGCTACATTATGGGATAAATGGTGATTTAAAAAAGGAGAACATTCTATATACTATGTCCCTTGCATTTTACATAACGGCTTGACCCATCTAACCAATTTCCTTGTAAACAAGTACAATGACAATAAAGATTATACTTATACTTATCTGGTAATTGTGAAATTCCTGAAAAAGTTAGCTGTGTTTTTTATATAGGCCTTCTTTTTGTTGAAGCAAAATATGTAGCATCTTTCCAAGTTCCTTTTTAATTCCATTATTTTTAGAAATAACTCAAAGTGGTGAATATACCTGATTATTACTTCCTCCTCCTCCTATTTTCCCCATAACAAGAACCCTATAAAATGAGTTGGAATAAGAGAAGGTGACTGGCCCAGTGTGACACAGTAGGTTTTAATGGCTAAAGTGGGATTAGAACTCGCAATCTCTTGATGTTTAGCCTCAACAACTAGACCACACTGGCTTACTTACAACAATTGTTGTTCTTAGAACTACTCTCTGGGTTTCTTCCTAGGCCAAACAAATGTCTATCCTAAGTTTTTCTAAACTGTAGGAAAAATATAGAGCATTAATGAACACTTTGAAAACAATAATTTTCACTGTTTTTTAAAGTACTAAATCTTGGAGATAAGATTAAATAGCAAATCTCATAGTAGAATGAGACACTACTGTGCACTACAGACAATTATTATTCTTGACTGGAACTTCTGCTCCATTCTGAATACTCAAGATTGTCTTGGCTTAGTTATTTTTCTTCCATCCTTAACTATCCATATGTCAAGTAGAACCTCGAAATGTCAACTTCCTATGGAATTAGAGAGGTGCGCAGGAGAAATTATTGTAATCTTAGAGTTAAAAATATTTTATTACATACTAACATTAAACTAACATTAAACAGACTTTTAGAATGCTCAGCATTCTGTATCAGTCCTGTTTAAAACTGGAAATTTGACAAAAATACGAATGCTACATATTTCATGAGGGTGCTAGAAAGCAATGATTGATTACAGTTCTAGGTAAGGCAAAGAATCTCCATCAAATCTAATAGTTTTGCTTCCAAGTAAAGGTTACAGACTTTAACATCTCTAATATGGCCTTCTTAATAAGGAAAGGCTGCTTTTGGATGTTACTTTTTACAAGCATGGATAAAAACTTCCTAATCTTGCAGATCAATGAGAGTGAGATGCTTGATGATTTTATGTTAATTTCCCTCCTGGAGACTGAAATTCTTTAGAAAAGCTTGCCTGGAAGTGAAATGCTCATGAAATAGACATAACAAACATCAACTCAAAGAAATATCATGGACACTGATCTGAAATATAATTTCTCAAGGATGATCACCATTTCATATGTTAATGGTTGTATGTGTGTGTGTTTCTGTTTCTGTTACTACTTGCTGCTACATGGCTACTATCTCTCAGGCATATTTCTTATTTTAGAGATGCAGGTGGAAAGTTATATGATACCTGGGTGCACAATTATTTTAAGGGGAACCTATGACATGCTTTGAATATACTCCATAAAAATATGTTGTCTTCAACAAACACAGTTCTCACAAGATCCTTTCTGAGGGGACAACATTCATGAACAACGATACATATATTTTGTTGGTGATGTTTGTGTGCAGCTTATAATACTACAGAGCATGGTATGACTTTATGCAATGTTTTCCAGATGGGATAATAATCTGACACTATAAAATAACCTATGGGTGCAAAAATACAGCATGGGAATTGGATTGTACCTGCCCTATTAAATATTGGAAGGAAATGTTGCCCTATTAAATATTGAAAGGAAATCCCTTAAATAGATTTAAGTTTAAAAATCAGAATCCCTTTAAAAAAAAAAGCTGACTATGTGATATCTTGCTGAATTCAGAGTCGTCACATTTTAGTTATTCTTAACCTTAAAGGGAAAAAGAAGAGAAAGAAAGAAAGAAAAAGTCATTTATGAAAGGTAGGCATTTTCTACTTATGTGACTGTGTTCAGCTTCAAGCTGATATCGTTGGTGGAAGAATTATTATTGCTGTTCTTCATGTGATACTTAGTGGGGGATAGTCTAAATTAAACATGTAATGTTTATTACTTAATGGTTGAATAACAGCCCACGGCAAATGTATTTAATTTGACATTTTACACACAGATATACACACATATAAACATGCATGCACATATACATTGCCACTTCATTTTTCACCAAGTCTGATTTTGCTCTAAGTTTATTTTCATCTACCAGAGACTTCAGGATCAGTATAAGGGTTTTTTAAAAATATGATAATACTGTACCGAAATATTGCTGCTTTTGATATGCACATCTGTCTCTTTGATTCCCCTGTTATATTTGGTCAAACTGATTTTGCAGGTTTTGAATCAGTGCAGAGTCCTACAATACCTGTTTACAAAAGGTGAGAGTGTGTCCTCCTAGGATACATATCCTAGGATACATAAAAGGAATTTTCTAAACAGCTGTTGTCTTTAGTTCAAGATATAACTGTTATATTTTCTCTCCTTTCATCACCATTCATTTTGTCTTAGTCCTTAATAAATGTATATATCTATAAGTAGATTGAGAAATGTAATTTAATATATAATTTTTTGTCAATAAATGCATTTAATGCAAATCTTTTTTTGAATCACTTTCCCTTTAATTTTGAATCATTCTAACGTGGGTAATGAATGCTGTATCAACGTTTGAAAGATATTTAAATTCTAAGAATAGAAGTTAAGTTTCAGTTAATGGTCTTGTTTTAAAAAACAGCATTTATAAACTGAAAATATATGTTTCAAAGGCAAGGCATTGGTCAGTTTACACTTCAGTTGGTTCTGCTTCCTTTCTTTGATTCTCATCAGGAAAATTTTTGGATATATATGTGCACATGACTGCATTTATAAATCTGAATTGTTAAGCAAATCCACTTTTGTAAGGGTAGCTATTTGGGGTTATAATAGATATATACAGTAAGTCCCTGACTTACAGCTACTCATCTAGCAATTGCTTGACATATTGACAGTGATTGAAAAAAGTGACTTGCAACTGCCCCTTGTACTACCACTATGACAGCATCCCTATGATGATGTAGTCAAAATTTGGGAGCTTTCAACCAGCATTTATTTACATTAGTTGCAGCATGCTAGAGTCATGTGATCACCATTTGCAACCTTCCAAGCCAGCTTCCAACAAGCAAAATCAATGGGGGGAATGTAGATTTGCTTAACAACCATGTGATTCACTTAACTACAGTGATTTGCATAATAACTGTGGCAAAAAAAAATCACAGAATTGAGCATGGCTCACTTAACATTCTGGTCCCAATGGTGGTTGTAAGTTGAGGACTACCCGTATGTTCCGAGCTATGGCATTATACAGCTATACTATCTTAAATAGCATGTTAGTTCAAAAATCTAATGATATGAGATTGTAAATTTAGAAGGCAAGCAAGAGTAAAAGTTAAAATGAAGCAAAATGGTAAATATTCAGGCTTTTCCTCACTATTGAGTTGAAGTTCTAGTTACTCATCTTTGAGTCAGCAGAAAATTATACTGATATTAAATTTGCGGTCCCCACCCATTGCTGATTCCTAGCCTTTCTTTATTGACTCTGAAGTCAGTTGACTACTCTCAAAAGTAATGAATGACAACGCAGAACAGATTTTACGTAGATTTTGAGGGTGCCTTTGGAGGGTTTCACAATATAAGTCCATATAATATTCAATATTTTGACATAGTGAAAGCTGTCTTAATATACATGTGGTAACTTTAGACTTAAAATTTATTGCTCAGTATTTCCATCAGTTTGTAAGAACTGTATTTTGTTCTTTAAAAATGGCTTATAAACAGAAGTGATGAAAAAAATGAAAAGCAGCTATCTCCTTGTGATGAGTGTTTATAAATATTTATTTATTTGTTTGTTTGTTTGTTTGTTTGTTTGTTTGTTTATTTATTTATTTATTTATTTATTTATTTGATTTATATCCCGC
>JAPKID020005562.1:0-11061 GCA_026931265.2 Tropidonophis doriae | reverse complement strand
AGCTCGGGCAGGGCTGCTGCCACATAGCGAGGAGCCAGGTATGTAACTAGCAAGCCCAACTGCCTCTCCAGGCCCCAAGATAAATTAGATATGCGGCAATAGAAATGTGCATTCATGCTGATATGGGATTTACAGCAATTGTGTGTATTGTAGATGTGTAAAGATCTGGATTTAATTTGGATTCTTGAATGCTCAGTCCAGGGAGAAAGCACTGCTTGTTTAAGGAATGACTGGCATATGCTATGTCATGTCCATGTGTACCTTGTCTCCTTTGTTGCACAGACCTAATATTTAATAGTACTTGTTTGTTGGGATTTCTTTTACATGTAAAGACCGTATTTTTCAGATTATAAGACGTACCGGAGTATAAGACACACCCAGGTTTTGAAGAGGCAATTTTTTTAAAAAAAGTAGGTAGGTAGATAGAAGGTTAGAGAGGGAGAGATAGAGAGAGAAATACAGTAGGGAGGGAGGGAGAGAGGATAGGTAGGTAGAGGGAGGGAGTGGGAGAGAGAGAGAAATACAGTAGGTAGGGAGGGAGAGAAAAAGTTTAGATAGGTAGGTAGGTAGAGGAATACAGAGAGAGAGAGAGAAATACAGTAGATAGGTAGGGGGAGAGAGAATGAGTAGGTAGAGAGAAATACAGTAGATAGGTAGGAAGAGAGAGAGTGTAGATAGGTAGGTAGAGGGATAGAGAGAGAGAAAGAGAGAGAAAGAGAGAAATACAGTAGATAGGTAGGTAGAGTGAGAGTAGGTAGGTAGGTAGATGTTTCCAGGTGTATTTACCCATGTGCTGGAGAAGGAAATCTCTGGCCACCTTTGAAACAAATCTTTGTTTCTGCAGGCACAGTACTTGACTAACGTAATTCTCATCAATCACTCTAACTAAACAGCTTTCCAAAAGAGAAAAAAACCACCCTTTTTGCACTGTGCAAACCTCCTCCAAACGGCCCGTTTATCACGAAAATGGGCCCAGTTTTTTTCCCCAAATAAAAGGCATGAATAGCCTTGGGGGGGCTTGCAGAGTGCTCCTGGGGGTGGGGGTGGGTAAAAAATAAGGAGAAACCTGGCACATTTATCACGAAAACGGGCCATTTTTTGGTTAAAAGAATTGCATTCATAGTCTTATAGAGGCTTATAGAGAGCTGCTGGGGGCTGGGGAGGCAAAAACGCCCTTTTTTTGCTCATTTCTGCCCCCCCAGCCCCCAGAGGTTCTCTGGAAGCCTCCATAAGGGTATGTGCATGGCCATTTTGGTGAAGCGGCGGGGTTTCAGGAGGCAATAAATGCTATATTCGATATATAAGACTCACCCAGATTTTCAGCCTCTTTTTAGAGGAAAAAGGGTGTCTTATACTCCGAAAAATATGTTATATTAATATAAAAACCAAACTGTAGCACTCTTCCCAGTTTAGGAAATTATTCTGTATTATAGATGCCCTTACTGCCAAGCCTCCAAGGGTACATGTGTGTATACATTCATGTGCAAGTATCCACCTTATGTTATAGATAACAGCTCAAAAGATTACATCACCTGGTTAACCCGCTTGGTTCTTTGCTTTTATTTTGATTCTTTCTTTCTTGTTTCTTTATAAAGCTTTCAAGATGGCACAATCTTAAATACTTCGCATGGAAATAATAAACTGTCTGCTGGGCCTTCACTTTGAATGGGCTCCCCCTGCAGAGTATCATATTTAAATAAATTGCTGTTGAAGAGAGCAAGCGTGTTTCAAGTAGAGCCTTTTGATCAGAATCTATAAGGCAATCAAGAGCCACAGGAGAATTCAAGGAGGTAATGGACGTTATTCCAGTGGGTAATCGGGAAGAAAAGAGTAGAATTGTTGGCCAAAGCATTAAAACATACCTCTACTTCTTGTGTGCAAGTAATTGCAAAGAAGGCACCTTCTCAGTTTATTTAATATATATCAGCATTCACAATCAAATATAATAAGTTATAATGGATTATTGTTATTATTTTTTTCTTTTAAAAAACACGGGCTTTTCATCTTCCAACTGCACATTCCTGTGGGAATTGCTAGCTGATGGATTAATTGAGGGAAAACTTATGGATGCTGTTGAACTTCAGCTAATAATTTAGTTGATGGATTTAAGCAGAAGCAACAGATGTGGAGGTGGAACCTGGAATGTCTGCCCTACTTGAGAAGATTCTCTCTCTTGCTCTCATTTCAATTACCAATGAGAAAATAAATGCAGCTAGGAAGTGATAACTGATGATGTCTGGAAATATTACACGTTTGACAACGATATGCTATTTGACAAGTGTGCTTTATTGCCAGAATATTATTTTACCCCACCTCCCCACTGGGCTGCACTCTGACAGCCTTGACCTCTGTCTCTTGTATTTATTTGTGTTCTGTCCTACAACACCTGGCTCTGTGTCCCCAATGGTTATTTTCTTAGAGACACGGAATGCTTGTGGGTAAATGTGGCATTGCTATTCTGTTATCTTCATATCATGGGGGGACAAACGGTTCCACTCATTAAGAACAAAGAACTTTCTTCCTTGACAGGCAGACAGACACGATGACAGACAGATAGCATCATCATCTGCAGAAGGTTCTTTCTCCAGATTGGAGGAAACATTATATTTGGCAAACTTTTGTAATCATAATGCTAGAACCACATGTATATTATTAGCATGTTCTCTTTCTTTTTTGCAGACCTCTCACAGCAATAAGGAGAAAAGCTGAGCTGTAAAATTAGGATGGCTTGGTACATTTCTCCTTTTTTATCTCTAGAATTCATATTTATTGGTTTAACGTTGTACTTCACCATCTTTCCCTCCGCTTTTTTATTATTTAGCAAATCCTAAATATTATGAATACAGAATTGGTTTGCTTATGAATAACCAGAAGCCATACTTTTAAATGTATTTATTTGTTTGAAAGACACTTTTTTCTCTCTCAAGGAACCAAAGGTATTATAGCTAGAACAACCATCCTCATTTTATCCTCACAAAACAATCCATCAGGGAGTTGGTCTAGGAAACAGTGTCATTGTCACCCAGGGAAGTCTCATGACTGTGGGTGGTCTTGTATCTAGTCCTTCCCAGTCATATTCTAGCACAATGATGGCATGTGACCTATGGCACATGTGCCTTAGGCAGCTTATGGAGCCATATCCGCTGGCAACTGAGTTGTCAGCTCCAGCACATATGTGTTCAGCATCCAGCTGATTTTTGGGCTTCCAGAGGGCCAGGGAAGTCCATTTTTGCCCTCCCAGGCTTCAAGAAAGCTTCCAGAACCCAGGGAGGGCGAAAAATGGGCCAACTGGAAGTTCAGAATGGGCCAACTGGAAGTTCAAAAATAATCTGTTTCGGGCTTCTGGAGGGTGTTTGGGGGGCTGGGGGATGCTGTATTTGCTCTCTCCAGACTTCAGGAAAATCTCCAGAGCCTGGGGAGGAAGAAAACCTGCCCCCCATGGGAGTACGTGTCATAGGCACAAGAGGAGGGGTGTTGTGTGTGCATGTGCAGGTGGGCAGGGTGCATTGCATTGTGGATGTGGGCACACACACACGCTATTGCGCACATGCACAGTTTTGGTGCACATTTACCAAAAGGTTTGCTATTACTGTTCTAGCAGCCCGAAAATGGATCATGGTGATTTGTATCCCTGTTTTCTTAAATAGAACATATATTATAGAGTATGTGTTTTAGTCTTAAACCTCACAGTTTTGTTTTTCTTAGGAAAGATCATATTATTCCATGTACATCTATCAACTACTATTCTTTATTTCATATTTTTAATATTTCTAAGTTAACTGAGGAGTACTATACCCAAAATATCCATCTGAAATTTTGCTTTATTTTTGGGGCTGACAAATATAGTAGGCGTTTTCCCAAATAACTCAAAAAAGAAGACATGTTTGAAATGGTCTCTTGTGGATGAGGTTCACCATCACTAATGACAGTTTTCTCTAACTTTGGATTTCAAAACAAAACATAAGAAACTGTTATTGTAAGTATCAGTATCAAAATGATCCTCTTAATTAATTTTCATGATGTCGGTAGTTGTAACTGACCACAAGTCTCAGCCAACTTCTGTTTCTTTTATTAACTTCTTCCTTTGAAATCTCAAATGTCCATATAAAAAGCCTTCTAAGAATGTTCAGCTGATCTCTAATAACAGGTAGTGATGTCATGAAGATCCAATCCCTTAGCAATAGCTTGAACCTTAAAGATATGGAATGTTCATTTTCAAGGAATGTGTTTGACTTCTTCTCTGTTCAGATTTTTTAATCATATAATAATTTTGTAACTTTCATAACAGTAGGAAAAAGGATCTCTCTATCTATCTATAACTAAGTTATCAGATTGTACATTTACTCTATACCCGCAACAGATATTTCAGAAGCGGAGAAAAGTTTCTCCTGTGTTCTTGACACAGCTATTAAGCAAAACAAAAGGCTAATTGAAAAAATATGCATTGGAATGGATTAAAAAAATTAAAACACGCTCCATTGTAGTAAGGATGGGGATCCATAAAGGAATAAAATATGTTTTATTTTTCTCTAAGCATCTTGTTTTGAAGAATACTTAAAATAGTAAGTGGAAGTGACATGTCATTTTTCAGCATGTAAACTGTTTTCAATGTGTCATAATCCACACTGGGAAACTGCTGGAGCGAGGTAGGGAGGATATAAGATAAAGAGATTACTAATGATTGAATGCTACCCTTATGAACATATTACTGAACATACATCATCCTTTCTGAGTATACTTCTGAATATATACACACTCAGCTTTTAGATAGTATGCAGATTTTGAGCTAGCTGTGGATGACTTCATACATATGTACATTCTTGATAATAATATGGAAGTCATTTGCCATAGTTTATGCACATTTTGTGTGCGTAGTGGGTGTGCATATACATACACATGAACAAAAACACTTTAATGTCTTCTATATGACTCTGGAATCAAAAGTAGCTATAAGTGTTGGTCAATCATAATATATAAATTCTAAATGCTTTTGAAGAGCGATTGCATAATTTAGACTGAAACTACTTCTGGAAGAATAATCTCCATTTTTAGTGAAGCACTCTTTCCATGTCAATTTTCCAATACCAACAAGGAAATCTTTCTCCAAAGAGATTCCAATTTAATGTAAAAATATTTGATTTGTATACTTAAATCATAAGTCAAAGGGCAGCAACAATAACCCTCCCAGAAAATAGCTATTTATGGCATTTGGCATCATCTAAAGCAAAAAGAAACTCAGAAGACATCAAATCTTTTTTCCATTATGCATTTTTATAAAACTATATAATTTCAGGATTCCTAATACAGTTTCCCCAATCTTGGTATTTTCCAGGAAAATCATACTTGTTGATAGTACTAAGATTTTTGAGAGTATATACTTTCATAGAATAGTTTTATATACAAAATAAGGTACAGTAAAACTCCTCATTTCACTTACAGAAATAAAACACTCCCTTTCCTCTATCCCTAGGAAGACCCAAAAAAATCCTTTAGAAATCAGGAGAATGTATGAAGTATATGCAAAAATAAATGGTTGTAGTTTTCTGTGAATTTCATTATTGTGTTGTTGGTCCTATTAACACAGAGAGAGACATATCACTATTAATTTCTATTTGTATATTTAATATCAATTTTGGTGTCAACATCTCAAAATGTTTTCTGATTCATCCATTAAGTTCTAATTTGCAAAATTCAATTAATAAAGATTGCAATAGCAGAGAAACTTCATATGAGATACTTAAACGGCAAGAGGATTCCTAGTTTGTGGGTGGGGGACACAAAAGACCACATGATAGATTGCAAGAGACTTCAGTATTATTTTAGTATTATATGCCTTGGGGCAAAGAAACTTATAAAACTGATTTGCTAAACAGTTATTCAAAATTGTATAAAAATCTTGAATATATGACCTTTGGGGTCAGTATCAGATATTAGACTGTAAAAACAAAAGTTTAATGAAGCAAGATTCCAAACTCCCTGTTATTGATTCTATTAATGTTAACTTCTGCCCAGCTTGATTTGTGATACACAGGCATCAGGAAGACTAGTAAATTAGGCAGAGGTGCAAAACTGCAGCATTTCATGAGCTCAGTGCTGCAGCCTAATACATTGAAACATACTGTATCCAGTGGTTTACAATAGTATATATGATTGTATCTGTTAGAATGTTATCTTGAAAATAAAGATCTGATTATCTCTGATGATGTCATGACAACATGATGTCATCTTATAAGAGGAAAACAAGAGGTACATAACAGCAGAATAAAATAATGGGTGGTGTTTTTGCACAAAATTTAATCTCCCTACCAATTCAGGCATCTGTAAAATGGATTGAGTGCTTCCCATAAATAAAAGGATGTGCAGTTGAAAATCTGGCAATTAACTATCTGCATACAAAGTTTGTCAAGAGTAACATCTGAGCTTTTCAATTATTTTCTCAGGAAGGTTTTCCTAATGTTCAGTATGGTATTATTTCAATGACAGATAACCTTTATGTTTTCTAAGGACCTTTTAAAAAGGTATGACTATCTCTTTTATGCTGGTCGTTTCATGCTATATAATTATCACACTGATCAATTATGACTTTTCAAATGTATTGATAAATTAGTTATATATGTTTAGTATCAAGGTGCACAGTCTGTATGTCCAGGCCCATAAGGACTCTTTTTTAGCCCTAAATCTTAGATTCTGCCCTTCAAGAACTCTCAGTGACTTCTTGAAAACATAAAAACATAGGTTTTTATCTTTTATGTATTTTAGGATAATGCAGCAACTCTTCTCTTAGATGTGAAGTAAGCACACACCCAGTCCAGTAAACTGCAAAAGAAGATGCTAGAAAAATCAAACATTTTTGATGACTAACAGCATGACAGTATAGACAACAGTTGTTACTGTTTGTTTCTTTTAATCCATCGGTTTGACTAATAAGTACACACATTCATTCCTTAATTTTTGTACTGTATTGTAGGTTTTAAATAAAAACTACTGGTAAATTATTTTCTGGGCACTAATTCAAGCACAAGATACTCCCTTCCTTCTGCTCCCATGTGGATCCTTCTAATCAGTTCTATAATGATCTTATTGGATTACAACATTATAGTCCCATTTACTGAGCTTTGGGTCGCTTTTTAATAATATATCTTATAATGTATTAATGTTATTAATGTCTAAACAAGCAAAGTGTGTATACACATTCTTTATATATACACTGTCATATTCGTTACAATGAAAAAACATGACATACAGATGAGTAGTTAGCAAGGGAAAGGTTGAGGTCCAAAGAGGAATAATCTTTTTCAAAGAAAGATATAATTTGCTCAACCTTCAGTTGTGGAAGATTGAACATATAATAATAAATATCTATGACTTCCTTTTCAGTTCTATATTTTCAATACAGGCACTTCATCTATTAGTTTCCATGGTAGAAATAGGGAGTAGTTCAGATGGTATAGTAGTATACGGTAATAACTGTCATTGAGTCTAGGAAATAACAAGTGATTATGTCATATATTGTTTCCTAGTTTTTCACATTTTTTCATTTCAGATCTACTCTTGAAGTTACGAATTTTCCCCAGAGAACAGAAGCTTCAATAACATGTATGTAACTGCCTTTACCTCGTTCCAGTCAATTATTTTCTTTTCTATTCATTCCATTCCATTTTGTTTAATTTATAATGTATTAAACAGTTTGAACAAGATTATCTCTCTTGCCCTGGTAAACAACTTCCATGTATTTTCCAAGTAAGTTGTAAGAAGATGGATTGGTAATCATCTGGAATTGCGTTAGACTTGGAGCCTTCACCTTTTTAGTCTTGTTTCGATTTATCATTTTTAGTATTTTTTTTCTTACACTGTTACAAATTCATGATAGAAGAAGTTATAGGGGAAGACTAAGCAAATAACTTTTGTGGTAATGAGGCCTTGAATTGACTTGTCCTACATAATATTTTTTATAATTGCATATTACATGCAGCAATGAGTATATTGTTTCTAGTCTGTTTTATGTAGAATATGAGAGCCATTATTGCAAAATTCTCCATACTATTCTTGTAATTTGAACTAATTTATTTTAAAAAATCTATCTCAAAAAAGCAATGTTTTTATGGCTCTTCTCATGATATGTCTCACTTCGTCCAGCAGGAGCTAGTGTGCCATGGCGATAACTAAATCCAGTCAGCTGGGAGATTAGTTTCTTTTAGTCCCAAATAAAATGGGATCTGTGGTTAAGATAACTTTCTTTGATCACCCATACTAGGTTAGCAAGTCTAGAATGGTCCTTTACAATGCCACTTCACTAATCATGGTATGTTTGATCTTCATGGAAGAAAGTCAACATAGAGATAGAGGAGAGTAAACTCTTACTCACAATACATCCTACCCAGTTAGAACACATTCTCTTCTTAATATTTTCCACTGTTTAAGGAAAAAAGAGGTTAAGTGTGAAAGCAACAGCTGGGAAGCAAAGTCAGATAGAAACAGCCCAATCAGACTATAGGCAATTATGCCTTGTTAAGCATTAGGATAGCTGGTCACCTCCAAACTGATTCAATCAGGAACATTATACAAATGCATACTGCAAGTATTTAATGCAACATGGGTGATAAATGCTGTATTTTTCAAATTGAAACTTTTATGAATATAGGATGCTTTTTTGTTCAATATATATTTCTTTGAAAAGATTTAGATCAGAGATTTATTGACTTTGATTTGTACACCTCATGGTTGAAAGAAATGGGCTAAGTCTGGTTCTTTGTTGGTTCTCTTGCATCTAACCTTCATCTAACCCTACTTGAACAAGTAGCTTGATAAAGAGATCTGGAGAGCTCAAAAACTGGTATTCTGGTTTGCAAATGATAATATTCGACTATGCATTTTAGTTTATTATACACACACACACACACACACACACCAATCCATGTGCTGTTATAATTATTATTTGCTACCTCAATATAAAATAAATATAAACATATAATGGATGAAATGAAAATAAAATAGTTTTATGTCTCTGAATAACTATACAATGTTTAAATTGCAACTGCAAGGGCTCTTTTTTTTTTTTTAAAGATGAAAGTTACGAAATTCATTGATTCAGTGCTATAATTTCTAAGGTAGGAATATCATGCCAGCACCAAATCCTACACATTTCTGTTGAAAAGTTAGAAAACTAAGATAATGTTAGACTTGTCTCACATCATAATAATTTCATTATTTTAAAGACAAAAGCCAACAGTTCACAAAGCCATCTTCCTTCTTGGTTTGCACTAGTTTCCAGAACATTATTGCAATGATGATACTAGAAAAATGCCTTCTCCCTTTTTGTCCCTTCATTTTCCATTTGATTGTGGAACTTTCCTCCCACTGCAAAAAATTCTTTCATGAAGAGACATTCTTTAACTTAAAGTCATATTTACATTGCAATTGAGCCACATCATAATATCAAATTATCAGCATTTATATCATTATAGTAATTTAGTGTTGAATGATCACAAGAAAGTACCATGATGAGTTTGCGCATAGTACATATATATGTATGTGTTGTTTGTAAATTTGAGCAGAAGTCCTAATTTTTGGAGTCAGTGTATAGATTGTGGAAAATAATAGTTCAAGGAAGCCAATGTTTAGAGTGGAAAATAAATAAAGTCAAGTGGGAATAAACTATGGGAATAGTGAAAAAAGTAGGATAACTGATTCTCCCTCTGAATTTCAGTGTGAAGTTAAAACAATCTTGATTGTTAAATGATGTCTTACCTTCATAATATTTTTTTTATGATATTTGAGGGCACCTGGAACTTCTTTGTTCAGTTTTCTTTTTGACAAGTTCTTTAAAAACAAAGCTGTGAGTCTAGTGTGGCATTTATAAACCTTTCTCATTTATCACTATTGTAGTAATAAGTCTGTACTTGTACTTAAAACTAAATTAACACCCTAAGTACTGGAAAATTATGCTTCATTAATTACATCCTATTCAACAGTTATATTTTATATTTTAAAGTAATTTTTCAGGCTTAAGTATCTCAACAGTTGTTGGTAAAATAAAGTCTTTGGAAAAATACCAGCATAAGTTAAATTGGATCTAAACCTAATCAGGAAATTGTAGATGAGCATTTTCCTCTCTGAAAAAATAATTATTACCTAGTCTGTATTTCCATAAGAGGAATACCTAAATAATAGTGAAAATGTTTTCCATTCAGCATGATGGTAAAATATGCAGTTTGCTAGGATATGATCAAAAATAAAACTGGATCAGGACTGAGATGTTGCAGCTTAATTGCTGCTGATCATCATCTAGAACAGCGAGGGTGAACCTTTTTGTTGTGGCGTGCCGAAATTGTCTGCACATACGCTATCGTGTACAAATGGGTGCCCACACCAATTCAATCCTCCCTGCCCACCTGCGCATGTGCACACAAACCCCCTCTCTCCCCCGTGCATTCCTGAAGCCTGGGGAGGGCGAAAAATGGCCCCAACAGGCCAATCAGAAGCTTGTTCCTGAACTTTCAGTTGGCCTGTTGGGCCTGTATTTTGCCCTCCCCAGTCTCCAGAGGCTTTACTGAAGATTGGGAAGGGTGAAAGTGGTCTCCCCCAGCCCTCCGGAAAACTGAACATCAGCTGCTGCTGTGCACATGTGTGCCAGAGTTGACGGTTGGTGTGCCAGCAAATATGGCTCCTTATGCCACTTCTGGCACACATACCATTGGTTCTCCATCACGGATCGAGGAGGATCACAAGCTAGACAAAGGATGATGATATTTATAAATGATAGTGATCAAAGAACTCCTGACAATAATATAGAATATTTCATTCAGATGTAAAAGAAAATAAAATAAATCCTTTTTCAATTTTAATTATAAAACTTTTCCCTAATTTCTTCAGTCACAATAGATGAGAAAGCCATATTATTCTTGCTTCCTGTGAATTATCAGTTGCAGAAATACGATTTGCATACCAATTGGTGCATACAATAGATTTCACAGATTGAATCATTCCAGCCTTTCTCTTCATATGTTTGAATGTTGTGTGTGCGTGTGAGGGTATATACATGAAAAATGCAAAATGAATTAA
>JAPKID020005560.1:0-11062 GCA_026931265.2 Tropidonophis doriae | reverse complement strand
TAGGGTTTCCTGCCTGGGCAGGGAGTTGGACTAGATGACCTCCAAGGTCCCTTCCAACTCTGCTATTGTATTGTATTTATGTAATTCAAAGCAGGCAGGAAATTCAAAGTGGCAGGAAATTTGGAAAAGGCTGTTAGATACAGCTAGGTACATGAACTGTATTTATTGGTCTGTCCATAAAAATAGCTCTTTTCTATTCTTCGTCAATAAAAATGAGATGAGATCCTGAAACTAAAAAAACTCTTCTGGGATTGGAACAATGGCTCTGGAAAGGCACTCAACTAAGAATTTTAGCAAAGTTTTATTTGAATCAACACACATAAGGAATCAATAGAACAAATACCTTATCTATAAATAAAATCATTCAAGAAATAGTGCCTTGCTCTTTTATATTTTGATGACAAATGTGCTTGCTTATATGGCCATATGTTGTCATGTTATCTGATCAAACCATCACAGAAAAAAGTCAACAATGCCATTAAAAAGAGAGATGAAAAGTGAACTATAATGTCTGAAGCTGTGGGTTGTCACACAATAACCTTGGTGACTTTTGACCTTTGTGCTGCACATCAAGACTTGCAACTTCAATGCTGGTCAAATCTGGATATATAGGAAAACACAGCAATGCTATTTTTAAAGAATATCATTGTGAGATTCTGTGCAGCTGATGGGCAATTTGGGGAATGGAGAAGATGCTATCTCACAAAATGCAAGAAGAACTGTAAAGATAACAGCTCTCAATGGATGGCCTAGTTATAAGGATGTGCACACAGGAAGATTTTTGTAATATTAAAACAATTCAGATAATAACAGCATTTGACAGAAGCATTATGAACACAATTTGTAAACATAATTAGCAATATCTAATATAATTAATGCTAAAAGAAAATACCACTGAAGACCAAAAATGAGAAAGAGAAAAGATTTATGAACTGGAAGGTAAACATTTCCAAGTCCTTTCAGTCATTCTCTTCTTAATAAGCTAGTTTTAACATTACTGGCAACATTTATGATTTTAATAGAGCTCTAAAAAAACCCAAGCAGTACAAAAAGATAAATATAATGGTGACCTCAATGGATTGAAAGTTCTTAGTAGAGGCTGGTGGTTTTTGTTTTGGTTGCTCAAGCAGCTTATCACACTCCTTTAGGAATCCTTAAGGAAGCCAGGAATTTTAAATATTTTTGCTAAATCCAGGTTTATAATTCCTGAGCAGCAAGCACACTAATCTATTTATTTTCTATTTAGCAAATAAAGTAACATCTAGGAAACATAAACATGAAATATCCTCTTAGAATAATGCATTATTCAGTGATAAAACATGTTCCTGCATTTCTACTGATACCAAAATCTCTTTAAATCTATCTGCCAATCTATCTGTAAAAAAAAAACACTAGCTAGGCTAGTAAAAATAGAAAATTTGTAAAAATGTGTAAAAATAAAAAACAATATGGAAAATAATTTGGTATTTATCAATGCAAAACATGATATTTGCCAATATTATGGTAATGTATCTTACTATTTGGTAACTCAGTAATATATAGAAGAATCTGTATAGCAGTTTTGGAATATCTAAGCAATAAAGGATAATTTCCTCATGAATTGAAACTATTTATATTTTTATTTTTCATCATGTCAATCTTTAGCTATCCCAAGTTTTTATAGTATTATATTGGTTAATGAATTGATATAAAACAAGTCATACTGACCCTTTTTTGTTGATCAACCATGTCCACTGGAAAATTGCGTTGCCAAATTAGTACTTGTATCAAAAGTACCCTACAGCTATATAACACTCTAAAGTAATCTTCAATAAACTGCTTTTTGATTCTATGGAGTATTACCAATTCTATCATACGCTTACTGTAATTAGATTACAATTTATAGTACAATATTTTAAATAGTTTTAATATTTAAAATTTATTCAAGGGAAAAACCCCAAAGTGTCTGCAGAACAATAATAAGCATTGCATCATAATGGCAACTGGGTTCAAGACCTGCAACTGCCAGGCTGGCCCTCCAAGCAGCAGGAGGCAGAGGCACTGAAGGAGGGCACACAATCTGGCCCACCAGACCCACTGCATGGACGTTTGCCCCGGTGCAGCCATAGGTAAGCAAAGACAGACAGTGGGACAGAGAGGGCAGGTGGCCGCACAGCCAGTACAGACACTCTGGGGCTGTGGAGCCCATGCAGTGCAGTGCAGGTGAGTCCAAACACTGCAAACACCACAAAGGCGCAGGAAGGAGGCATACAATCTGGCCCACCAGGTGCACCACACAGCCACCTGCCTACTCCATCCTTCTGTCTTTGCTTGCCCATGGCCGTGACAGGCCATGCAGCCATGCAGGATGTCCGGCAGGCCAAATCGCATTTTTCCCCCTGTGCCTCTGCCTCTGCTTGCTGCTTGGAGGACCAGACTGGCAGTTGCAGCACTCGGACTCACCTGTACTGCAAGGAATGCACAGCCAAAGAGTGCTCCAGGCAAGGGACTCCTGGGCTGTGGCTGCTGCCAGACATCATCGGCTCCTGCACACTCATTGCTTCTTGTGCATGCATCAGGGAATGGGGTGGCTGCGCAGCAAGGGGAAGCCTCTCACCATAACCCTGATACTGTGTTTCCTCGAAAATAGGCTCTAATGCGTCTTTAGGAAAACACATTACATTCCATTTGAAAATGATTAATATTTATTTACTTCTTGTCATACCAATTAACCATCTTGGAAAAGCCAGATTGTATTCTGCACTGGCAAATTATGTAATTATTAGTATCCACTGATCATTATTGTGCTGTGGACGGATAAGAGGTTTGCAAATTATGAAGCATATATGTTTTACATTTCAGGATATAAATGATATTTTAAAAAAAGGAGGTAGGATAACAGAAACCATTAGTTTTTTGGAAGTCATTCATAAAAATTTTGAATTTGAGTGATACACATATAGTTGTTTAAACAAATAAATAAACAAATAAATTCCAACAAATTCCTGTATGAAGGTAAGGATGATACCATTGCGCCTTTTTTTAAAAAAACTGATGGTTACTTTTCCGTTTGTGCAGCCTGGGGACATAAACAGAGTCACTGGAGGAGAAAAGTCCAATGTATGTGCTAATCTCTTGTTCTTTCTAACTGGTGAAAGCAGACGAAGGTGATTGTGAGACATTCATTAACCAAAACCATTAATGACTCAGCATACAAAATTGCACCAGAGTAGCGAAGTTGTGGCTTCTGTTAAAATATCTCTACTGTACTATGGAGATTTGACTGGCTATACTTTGATCGCTAACATGCTGATTTTTGTTTACAAGCCTGGTTTTGATTATCCTGGAAGATTATCTATAGTGTGAACTAAATATGAAACGCAATTACCCTTTAAGGTCTTTCTGAACATGAAGAGAATCAAATTCAACTGTTTGGTTTCCTGGCTTTCATTATCATTAACCACAGAATCCTTTCTTATCTTCTTGAATAGAGAAAATTGAATATATAATCATTCCTATTTTTTTAAACACTTTTGAAAACATTGTTGATAATGCCTTCAGCCAGAAATCACAGAATTTCAGATCTATTTACTAGGATCTATTTAATTTTATCATGTGGAAAAAGTTGAATTTTTGTTTGTTTGTTTTGTGTTATGGCAGCACATAGTCAAGCCTTTATTTCCCCAATAGCTAGATATTTTAATTAATTTGCAGCTGCAAGTTTCCAAAACATTTGAAAAGCTATAAATAGATGGCAAACATTCAAAATGGGATGCGGTAATCTAGTGGTTAGGATGCTGGGCTTGTTGAACAAGAGTTTGGCAGTTCTAGATCGAACTACTTACATGACAAGGTAAGATCCAGTTCCTGCCCAGCTCCTGCCAACTTAGCAATTCGAAAATATGCAAAAGCAGGTACTGTATTTTTCAGAGTATAAGATCACCTTTTTTCCTCTAAAAAGAGGCTGGAAATCTAAGTGCGTCTTATATACAGAATACAGCATTTTTTTGCCTCCTGAAGTCCCGCACGTTCACCAAAATGGCTGTGCATAGCCTTATGGAGGCTTTCAGACAGCTCCTGGGGTACTGGGGAGGGCAGAAATGACAAAAAAAGACCCATTTTTGCGAAAAATGGCCCTGTTTTTGCTCTTTTTTGCCTCCCCCATAGCACTCTGCAATCTCCCCCCCCCAGGGTTATTCATGTGTTTTTTAAAAAGGGGGGGAACCGTTTTCGAGAAAAAAGGGCCTTTGGGGGGAGTTTTGCAAAGTGCAAAAACTTTTTTTTATTTCAGAAAGTTAAGAGTGGTTGATGAGAATTACATTGATCAAGTGCTGTGCCAGCAGAAACAAAGCTTTAGGTACTACAGGTTGTCAGCAATTTCCTTCTCCAGCACATGGATAAATATACCTGAAAACATCTATCTACCTACCTACTCACTCTCTCTCTCCCCTACCTATCTACTGTATTTCTCTCTCTATTTTTCTGTCTATCCCTCTACCTACCAACCTACCTACCTATTCTCTCTCTCTCTCTCTATCTATTGTATTTCTCCATATCTTTCTCTATTTCTCTTCTCTCCCGCTACCTACCTACCTATCTATATTCTCTCTCCTTACCTACGTACAGTATTTCTCTCTCTCTCTCTCTCTCTCTCTCTCCCTTTATCTACCTAACTACTCTCTCTCCCCCTACCTACCTACTATATTTCTCTCTCTTTCTCTCCCTCTCTCTCCCTCTATCTACCTACCTACTTTTTTAAAAAATTTGCCTCTTCAAAACCTGGGTGCATCTTATACTCTGAAAAATACAGTAAATAAATAGGGGGAAGGTAACAGTGTTCGGGGAGGATGGTAACAGTGGTCATGCGCCTCAACATATAGTGGCACCAGCCATGTAACCACAGAAGCATCTTCAGACAATGCTGGTTCCCTTGGCTAGGAAATGGAGATGAGCAACCACCCCTGCCCCCACTCCCGAGTCAGACATGACTAGACAGAGAAATCTTTACCTTTTACCTTTTTTTTAAAGCAATCAAAATATGTTTTATCAATTTTTATTGTGCTTGGAAAAATGCAGAAAGCTCTTAAAGCATTATCTTATATTTTGCTCTAGCAAGCCCCAAAGAGTTTGTCCTTCTTATTAAGACTTTGGGAGTGGCCATAATGTAAATCTCTCATGGTCAGAAGACTTCCTCTTGGGGATGGAGAGGCTTCTGATACAGAAAGAAAATCCTGCAGGCACTCCTTCCTTCATTTTCCCATGTTCCACTGTGAAGAACTGGGGGTTTTTTTTTCTATTTAAAGCTATATATGATGCAATAGCCAAGAATAATTATAAACGTTTTCATCATCTAAACAAAAAAAAATCTCAATATACACAATATACAGTAATGTTGATAATTACATGCAGAGTAATTAACTCTATACATGCAGAGAGCAATTTAAGTCCAGATGTACAGAAGTTAGGATTAACTGGCGTTGGGGGAAGAGTGTGTAAGTTTTTTAATTTATATTGAAAGTGAAACAGGTGAATGTATTCTGCAGTGGAAAATAGGCATGAAATACCTGTATAGCATCATAACCTACCCACTCTGCCTTTGAATGAAATGACGTCTTCCCTGTTAATTTTCAGGAGAGAACTGAATGGAAGGAGGGAAACTCTGCTGCTATGTTTAATCAATTATGTTCACTTTTCTGCAACAGATCTAGTAGTAATGGACATCCTTGTGACACCCAGGTAACACTTCAAGAGCTGCACTGGATACCAACTAGAGTTCACAATATTGTGAAAGTGCTTTGAAGTCTGATATGGTTCAGGATCTGTGGGATGGCCATCTCTGACAGTGGTGGGATTCCAAAAAATGTACTACTGGTTCTGTGGGCATGGCTTGGTGGGCGTGGTGTGGCTTGCTGGGCATGGCTTGTGGGAGTGGTAGGAGAAGGATACTGTAAAATCTCCATTCCCATCCTACTCCAGGGGAAGGATATTGCAAAACCTCCATTTCCTCCTGATAAGCTGTGACTCAGGAGGCAGAGAATAGATGGGGATGGGGCCAGTCAGAGGTGGTATTTACCGGTTCTCCAAACTACTCAAAATTTCCGCTGCTGGTTCTCCAGAACTAGTCAGAACCTATTGAATACCACCTCTGATCTCCAAGTCCCTGTTGTCTAACCACTAAAATTGAATGTGCATATTCATCTCCCTTCTTTTAGACATTGCCATCTACACAGAGATTGTGGGAAAACAGCTTTTTAGTTATAGCATTTCTCCTGTAGAACAACCAAGATATCCGAATGGCCTCTTTTCTCCTGGTTTTTAGAAAATCCAGATTTTTTTTCAGGACTTGGCAGTATGTTATAACTGTTTCCCCTGGTGTTTTTTCACATTGGCTCTAGTCTCTGGAATGTTGTGTATCCTATTTTTTACACCTTATTTCTTCTATGGATTTTTGGGGATTTTTATTTTATTATTTATTTAGGTACCTTGGGCCATGTTGACTTCTGGTGATTGCTTGAACAAATCCCTGCAATTTTCTTGGCCTGCTTTCAAAGTGTCTTGGCATTGCCTCCTTTCTAGGCTGAGAGAAACTGACTAGTCCATGATCACTCAGCTGGCTTTGTGCCTCAGGCCGGACTAGAACGCCTAGACTCCCAGTTCTTAGCTTGAATCTTTTACCGCTATACCAAACTGGTTCTTTGGATTGTTATCTACTAATAATAACCTGAATTATAAAGATGGGAATTAAATATTACCTAGCACTATTTTGATTGGAATTACTTATGTCTTCTAAGATAAATACATAACATTTATTGTTATTTTTTAAACTTGTAAAACAAACAAAGCAAAATAAACAGCCATACATCACTAGCAATATTGACAATTCCTGGTTGCTTCAACAGCCAAGTGATTATTTTAATAAAATATCGAAATAAAGTAGTCCCAACTTCCAGAATTTCAGCCTTCATGTCTAAATATTTAGACAAAGACAAAAATATATTGTATCTGTATGATTGTAAATTACTGTTACCTGCGATGAATGCTTTTGGAAATGTAAAAGATAGTTGAGCTATAGGCTGAGTTCCAACATTTGTTAAGTCATTATTAAAATATGATTTGTCCAGATGACTAATTTAACAATTCACCATTTGCAATAAATCATAAAATAGAATCAAAATATATGGTGTAAAATAAGTGTATACTAACTATGACTCAGTATGACATTACAATAACTGAAAATCATTTTTTTATGTATTTCACAATTTTTTATATCACTAAGCTTACAATTCTGGGTATTCTGTGGTAAAATCAGAAAAAAAATATTTAGAAATCCAATGAAACACATAACAAATCATTAAGTGACTAGTCATTAATAAATCGTGACTAATAAATGACAAGTCCTCATAGTCTCATTATGGGCCAAAAGTCAGCTAAAATTTAACAATCTTAACAGCATTTTTAAATATTGAAAAGAATCTGGACAACCTTATTGTACATCCAAGGGCAGTACAAGTAGTCCTCAACTTATGACTGTTTTTTAGCGACTATTCAAACTTATAACCCCCTCCAAAAGTACTTATGACCCAGTTCCAAATTTCTAATTACTATTCCCCCCCACCTGCAGTCACATGACTGTATTTTGGGCACTCATTTTCAGCCGTTTGCAGCATCCTGCAGTCATGTGACTGTAATTTATGATGTTTTTTTCTGAAAACTGGCATTTACTTGTTTGGGGGCAAAAAGGCCCCATAGGAGACATTCTGTTTTACCTCCTGAGGAGGAGAAGCCTTATTTTAGTAACCATTTTGATTAGTTGGGGCAAAACCACGTTTAAGAAATTGCTTCTTCATAGACCCTTGTCATATACATTTTACAGCGCCTTATAATAAGCAGCACTTTCCTTTGAGCCTTGAAACAAACTGTCAGCTAGTACAATGGCTTTAAAATGCATGTACTTCTGCTGTCATGGGTTTCTCCAGCAAAGAGTCTAACCATTTCATTTTACACCAGCTGCAGCTCCAAAGTTGTCTTCAAAGGCAGTTCCATAAAGAATGCATTGCAGTAGTCCAGCACATGGTGATCAGTGCAAGAGTCATTGTTTGGAAGCTTTTTAGTCCGGGTAGAGCTACTTGGTGCATTAGATGCAGCTAGGCAAAAGCCCATCTGACCGTGACTAACATTCTTGGGTGCTTATTAATGTACAACTAATTAGCAACGTATTAATGTACAATGTAATTAGCAAGGTTAACCTGAGCTTACTTCTTCCTCTTCAACGTCTTTCAGCCTCCAGACACTGATTCTAGTATTTCACAACATCTCCAGCTTAGGTCAAGGTATTGGTGTAAAGTTGAGTGTCATGACTCAACATATTGATGAGACATATTCCAAATAGATAAGATGACATTTCACAGTAGCTTCACAGTGATGCTGAATAGCATGGGAGGGAAGACCAAGCTTTGCCACACCCCACTTTGTGGCAACAAGTGTTTGAGTACTCATCACCCAAAACTACAGCTGAGCTTCCTCTCCTATCTGAAACAACTCCCTCACGCTGGAGAGGAATCACCATAAAACTGCCTCCCTTCACATTTTTGCAGGCACTTAATAGTATTGATGGCATTGACAGTTTAATAGGACCAGAAGAGTCACATTCATTCATTCATTCCAGGTCCCAATGACAGTTATCAGCATACTTGAATCCTGATTGAAAGAATCAAGACAATCTATTTCTTCTGGGATTCTCTGTAGCTGATTTCCCATCACCTTCTCAACAATCTTCTCCAAAACAAAAGGTTGGATACATACAATTGGATTGAGAGATGGCTTCTTCATGAAAGGGCTAAGCCACCACCTCTTGCAGAGCACATCACATCCATCAGTAATGCACACCAGGTTTGCCCAATTACCAACCGCAGCCAGAGACCACAGATGCCTAATAATTCAGCCATCTAGATTCAGGATAGAGGCAAGTGGTTTAGAGCAAGAAATGTGCTCTATCATCCCTATTCTGTTTAACAGCCTATTCAGTAACTCTCACCATATTTTTCTCTCCCAACAGAATCCCAATGAGAGCCCACTGTAACAACTTTAACATCTAACATTGATTAGTCATCCCCCAATCTCTTTATGGCTCTGACAGTTCAAATGATTGCTCTTTATCAGGAACCTCTGTAGGCAAAGCCTAGCTCTATACCCAGATCACAGCAATCCAAGAAAAGTCAGAAACACAATCTTCCAATCAATCTTTTCGTATTATAAATGCCTCCCTTGAAATGTATAAATATTTCATTAACCTTTCAACCCCACTACAATCTTAGGATTCTGAGAGTACTCTTGTATTTCTCCAGTCAAGTCCGAGTCCAAATCTTACTTGAGACCTCTTCTCTCATTTATAATTCTTTTGATATACTTTGTCCATTCTAAAGATCCTTTCAGTTCCTCCAATACACTTTTAAAATTTTTATCTAAAACCCTCTCCACTTTCCTTCTCTTACATCCCTGTAGCTTCTCACTATTCTGCCAGGCAAATCTTGGCTAAACTTCCCTTAAAACAAATTATACTGACTAAAAACTCTAACTATAGGTTAGGTAAAAAAAGAAAGACAAATTTATTGTTCAAACTCTATACACAATGTGAAAGAAAACTAAATATGAAAAAGGATGAAATTTCTGAAGAGTCAAAATCAATACTCAAAATAACAATACATGTAGCCTTAATATAAAAACAGTTGTAATAGGTGAATCTACAATACTTTCTAAATGGAAAACCCTGCTAATTTATAAATAACAGCAAGACAAAAGTGACAAATACACCTTCTGAAGTCAAGTATGCCAATCATTTTCAACCCCCGAGTTTCCATTTATGCTGTATTCTGAACCAGCAAGCTAATTTATGAATAGCAGCAAGCTATCACGACAAATACATTTCAAATTCTTTTTTTAAAATCCACATAATACAATTTCTAAAATCAATGCCAATCACCTCCAACCCCTATTGTTTTCCAATTGAAACAGCCTTCATAGGCATCAGTTTAGTCATAAGATAGCCCAATATAGCTCATGAGAATTCAATATTTTTAAAACAGTATCATGTAGTGAATAGATGCAAAAAATAATCCTGCACATATATCTGTCAAGATGAATTCAAGTTTTGCAAAATGACCTTCCATCTGAAAATAAAATCATGGGAAGAATACTTCTTTTATGACAGAGACAATGTGTTATTCACTCAACTTTTTTAAACTAGTACCATACAGAAACCAAGCCTTGTCTCCATCACTAGGAAAAACAAAAACTTTTAATTGCAGCACCACAAGGAAGTTGGTTGGAGTGCCACAAGGAAATCACAAAGCAAAACAGTTTCAGATATTCAGCTCTATCTATCAGCAGAGTGAGTAGAGGAAGCAGCAACATTTTTGCTTTATTCAGAAATTGAAATGACTGAACAGATATAAAATGTGAAGACAGTATGCCTTGTAAATTGTTATTCTCCAGGAAAACAACTGCTTCCCTTTCTGCAATAGAGAAGCTACAAAATTGTTAAATCTCTTTGGGTTTTTTTTTTCTTAAACAGCTACTGCTTGAATTTCATTGTTTTTTCCTCAATGTTTTTATTGTTCTGCTGTCACTGAGTTTTGTTGTAATCCCTTTTCATATCTTCAGCAAGCATCCTGCTCTATATCAGACTGGCCTTTTATTATTTAATAGCTTTTATCTTAAATTGCTCTTAAAAAGGGACAATCCACACCTTGGGAGACCCTGCCTTCTGCCAAGGTCCCTGAAACACTTCATTCAACTCAACCATAGGCAACAGGTTCCATTACTAAGTTATTTGGCCAAGTATAGCTGACATTTAGTCAGCAAGTCACTTCAACAGCCAGAAACCTGGAAGCAATATAAACACCCACACAGGTGAAACCTGGTGTGTGTGTGTGTGTGTGTAACACAAAGGAAGTTTCGAATGAAGGGACACGAACACCTGAGGTGCTAAGATTAAAAACAAAACAAAACAAAACAAAAGGCATCTCAAAGAGAAGGGCCAGAACCCACGCTCTTATACATTAACAAAAGCAGTATTTCTTTCACT